>JAHZNJ010002974.1:0-11159 GCA_027744475.1 Lepidocyrtus cf. sotoi NNG-2020 | reverse complement strand
ATCATGGATTTTGAAGCATCATTAAAAGTAGTTAAGAATAGTTTAAGCTTTGCCATGTCGCCTATATAACAACTACGAAGCTTCCTGAAAACGTTTGTTTTTGATTACATCATTTTTGTAATATTGGTAATTGTATTACTGCAGTGTTTTGGAAATAATCTCTTCAAAATTACGCATATTAAACAAAATCAATTCTAAAGAATCACTGGGAGCTTACTGCTAATAAGAGGAAAATTCTTTAATGGGAGGGATTAGTATTTTACTTTTGTATGAATCGTGTCGGCAGTTCGGCACTACCAAAACCCTTTATAAGTATTTTAATGGGCCATTCCAACACTAAATAGTTTCTGTACATATGACCTTTTCTTAACCTTTATAGCATATTTAGATCATATTTTTTAATTTGTTTAAACTTTATAAGGAGAATTTATTTCAGATCCGCAGTATAGTAAATGCTTGTAATCAAAACAAAAGCTTACAGTCAAAAGTAAAAGTAGAAATAGCAAACTATGGACAGTCAGCAAAACTTTTAAAGTTCAAGAAAGTGTATTTCATCTAAAACATTTTAGCGTGAAAATCTGCACATTCATTCGCGTCTTATTTTTAGATGCTACTATGTATCTGTCTGTACTGTACTACATTTAGTATCATGCATGTAAACCTATTATTATTATCTGACTCTGTCTGACTGAACAAGAAAGATCATGGCCATAAATAAACAAGAATTTTGTCTCGGAATGCGAAAAGTAGCCAACAACCCATCCGTTAAAATTATCCAGATGAATTGTCCACGGGCAAACCATTAATTTGTGTTTGCTTCGCTTTTATTATGTACGAAGTACAATTGCTGCAAGTTTTTTTTGCGACTGAGGCTCAATAGGAGATGCAAAAACAGTGGAATGCACGCCGAGAAGAGAGGTGCGCTAGTAATATGAAAAAAGCTAGAAAGAATGGGCAAATTGGCAAGGATATGACGGTTATCATCGTAATCATAATCATCGATGAAATAAAATAGTTTCTGGACAAAAATCAAAGCAGATTTCCTTAATTATTTCCGAGTTTAGGTAATTAACCGCAACTATTTTTACTTTGGATTAATGAAGGGAGTTTATCACATGCAAATGCAACAGTATGATGAATCTACAAATTTTACTATTATTCCACGTAAACCCTACATTAGGTACCTAGGTATTTATGAATTTAAATATCTTCAAAGAAAAATAACTAAACCCCTTTTTGTCTGACATCATCAGCAAGTATTCCAGATAGTGAGAACAATAGATAAAAAATATTTGTCAAAGCCTAAATATTCAACGGGGGTAAGAAACGGTATTTTAATCTAAAGATTTTTGAAGGTCATGAGTCTTCTTGATTAGTAGGTATCATGTTCATTTTGTGGTATTGTATTGGTGGTAGTTACATAGAAAATGAATAGAAATTTTGTCAACCTAACATAAGACAAAAACAGATAGTCATACATTTTTCTAATGATTAAATCAATGGAAGGTAGGTTACCCTAAAAATTGGATTCCAATGAGAATAATTTTTTAAACAATGCTTAAAAACGACCTTGTTCCATTCGTTTATTACTTAATGGTGCTGGAATAAATAGAATTTTCTGCAGAAGGGGTTTGTACGCCTGGATTTAATCCTAAAAAGTTAATCCAAGCTTATAAGTGCATTAGCACTTGGAAGGGTGAAGTGAAATCAAAATGAATGATCCCCATCCCCATGCACGCTTAAAGTACAATATTGTTCTATCTTCATACATGTCATTAAACAAAGGAGCAAAGGTGGTGTTTTTTTTTAGGAAAAAATGTTTTCTACATCAAGGTATGTGGTTCACAAATAAGTTACTACTGTTGGAAGAAGAGGTAGAACACTTGAAAAACAAAATTTAATTGAAGCGGTTCACGGCTCTAGGTAGGTACCCAAAGCTAAGAATATCATACTAGCATACAGGTACAGGTATGAATGAATGATGTTCATGATAGCAAATAATACAAAATTTCCAGTCAAACAAAAAATCTATCTTGTCTGATTTTATAAAATAAAGATTCGTTGTCCTACCTAAAGGACAAAGGCAAAGGCAAGCAGAGCTTCTTCTGCTGCTTCCCAATCACCACCACCACTAACAGTTCAGAACTGGTTAGGGTGAGACAGAAAAGATTCCTTCTTACTACAACGAATCTTTCTGAAGAAATATCCTCTAGAAACTGCATTTATGCCTGAGGAGATTTTTAAAAAGTTCTTTGTGTGAGAGAGCTCTCTTCTTCTCGTCCGCCTGCAACTTAGTTGGCAATCGTCAAAGAAGAAAGGAGTTGAAGGCGGGCTAGCGGATCGGGAATTTTTAGAGCTGTTCATACTTCATACCACCGCACCGCAGCAGATTTTCTGGTTTTCAGTTTAGTTCACGTGCCTTTATACCTAAAGGAATTATGGTTTCGATTGGTTCTCTAACAGAATTTATCAGGTAATTTACAAACGGTCCAGTGCCGAAGAGCGCGAGACCTCTTTCATAGCATGTGGCGTAAAATAGTATGAGAAAGAAGCAGAACAATGTTTTCTTCTTGCATTATTGTCTGGTACAATGCGAAGATACGTTTACATTGTTGCCTTGCCTCTGTCTGTATTTTTCTTTCCACCACCACAAAAACTCAACACATTTTCCCATTCGGTCTGTTATTGTTGCCGTATCGTTAACGAATTTACCTGTGCTATGCATACCTAAATGATCTCTCTGTTTTTCTAGGGACTTGTGCTACAGCTTATTACGATGACGATGGCTCTCTCGCTTTCTGTTTTCATGATGATGATGTTGATGATATAATGATTCAAGTTATTATCCAAAACCTTCTTCATTTTTAAGATGTAATGGAGAAGAGTTAAAAAATAGCAACGTAAGAACGAACGGCGAATAAATATAGTACGAAATTGTTAATATAAGAAAAAAGTGGTTTTTTACTCAGACAGCCTTGGAGACAAACATCTTCGTTTCTTCAGTTTTAGAATAAATGTATGTAAGTATGTATTATCATGTTTTTTTTCCTAAGATGATGGAAAATCTTTTCTTATTTGCCAAAAAATTGAGGATATTTTTCAGCATGGATACAACAAAAACCGCCGCTCGTTCTTTGATCAGCAGCTCCTGTTTTAAAACTTCCTTTGTTTATTGATATGATATGGGATGGGATAAAAATGAATCTTGGCAACTAGCAACAACATTCTCTACTCGAGGGGAGATGATGATGACCATTCTATTTATGATCATGATGATTATATTATTGCCAGATTATGACTATGACTGATTGACTGACAAGTTTTTTTTCTCATAATAATAATAATAATCATTATTATATGACTTTTGTAATTTAAATGGCTAACACCGTCATTCATTCGAGCTTAATTTCATAAACAAGATCGTAAAACGGATAACAAAATCATAAATGAATAACGTCGTCGTCGTCGACAGCAGGAGAGGAGTGAAAGGAGCTTTTAAACCGTTATGATATCAACGGACATAAAATTCTCTCTCCCTCTCTCCTCACTTCTACTCCTTTAAACATCAAATAAATATTATGCTGGGCTGGCTGTTGCGGTGGTGGGAGACAGGAAGGGAAGAGCAGAGCACACAGGAACCAACTGTCAACATCGAAACTATATCAACCAGCAAACAACAACGTGTGTTTGGTTGCTTATTGCTTGCTTACTGCTTGAATCCCAATTCTTTTTCCTTATAAAATGAAATGGCGGGTTAATCGTACCAATATTTTTTATCATCATCATCATCTCTGCTAGTCTGCATACATACGTAGACTAAGTAAATGCGCATCTCTATTGATACAATTTAACAACAGTTATTCCAAAGAAAAACCTAACGACACTTTCACTTCAAAATGTTTCTTGTTAAACTTTTGGAATGCAAATAGATGTTATCTTTTCGTCATCGTCATATTATTATGTAAATATAGATTTAATATGCGATGCGGAAATTGTTAAAAACCATGTCATTTAAATAAAGTTCAATTCCAGTTTGCTCTTGGACACCCTTCCTCTCTCTCCCCCTTTCCACATTTAATCTCTTTTCCTTAATTCCATGCGCTTTTACTTTAAATGTGTTTTTGTGATAAACTTTTATAACAAAGTCAGCCAGATTATCATCCCACAACAACATAATATTTCTTATGCAATGTAATTTTGTAAAGGCTGTGAATGTTGTGGAGGGGGTGTTGTGTTATGGATGTCAAATCTCTTGGACGAGTTCATCACAGTTTCTGTACAAAGTACATTTTTTTTATTTTAAAAATTAGAGTTTTAGAGTTTAAACAGGAACTTCCAACAGACATATAATGTATGTCATGACATTTTCATAGATTGTGCAGAGAGTACTAAGGGGAAATCAAGACACACATACTTAATCAAGAGAGAAGGATAATGATGGTGATGACGATGATGACGACTGATCTATCAGTTTCATGTAGTTTTACCATTGACAGTTTTTTCATATTGGTACTTTAAATCTTAGAAATAAATGAATGAATGAAATGATTTTTTTTTATGTGGAACTAGTATCACTTTTTATTAATGAAGTCTTCACTTCAACTCTCTGTCGATCTTTCAAATGTGCATTCATTGGATACGTACGTACAACATGGGGAAATATGATAAGTGTTGAACTGTTTTTAATGAAAAATGTTTTTAACATTTAACTGTCACTGAGCGCTACATGTCGTCACAGAAGCAAAGTTGTCACTGTCAGCCAACTTAAAACTGTAAGCCCAGTTAATAAAATGAATTTGAATAAATGTTTAAAAAATAACTTACAGATCTTCCTGCAATCCATGAATGGTGTTGAGTTCCCCTCCTCCGTTTTACCCAAAACAGTATTTTCAGCTCATATAAAATTGAGGTTGACAGTTGTAACAATGTAAAGAACAATTATCGTGAAACAATAAAAATCTTGATTCTTACTTAGGTATTTGCTTAAATAAAACTATTCGAGAAGACTACTTGCTATACTAACTACTACCGGCGTTAAAAATTTCCGTTGAACGATAGACAAACACTGGTTTGGTTAAAATATATGTATGGAGAAACTATAATTATAATATGTTATGTATCTCACATAAGCGTATAAGATTTCACAATGAACACAATTACATGAAAACGTTAAAAATTAGAAGTTGTGCGGGATTTGCATTTACATTTTTTTAAATGTCATGTTTAGTACAAACGACGACCCTTTACTTTGTTGGACGGAGGAGGTGGAGGATATTAAATTAAGGAGGAGAGCTCTTCTATACCCGTTGAACGAAGAAAAACAAGTGTGCCTTAAAACTTTTTTCATGCTGCTCTGGCTGCTGGTGATCTTCAGCAAGTTCTTCATTTATCCATAAGTATTATCATGGACAGTCTTTGGGCTGGATGGTGAAGTGGGAAAATTTACTTCACCACTTGCCTGTCTCTCTCCCTCTCCTCGTCGTTGTAAATAATGCCGTGTCGTTCGTGCGTCGTGATCGTAGTATCTCCTCTCATTCTTCTTCAACTTGTATCACACAAACAGCCAGAGCAGCAGCTCCATCATGCATCGTAAGAAACTTTGTTCTCTTTTACAGATCTTCGTTCTTCTTTTTGTCTTGTTGTTCTTGTCTATAAAGTAAATGTCTCACTTTTGCCACTTTTTTTCTCCTCAGCCACTCACCATATCACCAGCCTTCCTTTCTATATTGTTGCTCTTTACATGAAGCAAGAACGACCACATGTTCCTTACTTATGCATTTTATTACTCTTCCAAAAATCGTGAATGATGAGATGAGATGATGAGCCTTTAATAGAAGAAGAGACTGCTGCTGCTGATATGATGTGGCTTTGTATGAACTTGAGCTTCTTACATTTAATGTTGAATGAGAGAAAAGGAAGGCAGAAATAATATATGCGCACTTTAATAAAAAAAAGCACTTTTGGTGATACCTTTTCTTTTACAAGCAGGCAAGCGCTGAAAAATCACTGGTCTGCAAAAAGAAACTTGTAGAGGTAAGTTTTTTTAATGAGCTTTAATACAAATATCTGAATGGGACACAACTCGCCGTCACCACTCACCACCACCAGCAACCCGCACAGTTTACTACAGCTATTGTTTGTAGCAAAGCAATGCAATGCAGAAAAGGAAAAGGATTTTGGAACGAACTTTTGCATTCAGCCCCAATCCCATGAATTTTTCTATCGGGCAACGCAACGGAGGGAGAAAGAGAAATGCTCATACTGTACTTTTTTGCTAGTAATAGTGAATTATGGAGACAAAACGAGGTGAATCTTTGAAGAAACATGACAGTTGGATGAGTCGAGATTTGAGATCATGTGCATGATAATAATACGTGTGAAATTAATAAAAATTGCTCTGTCTGTCTACTACTTCATTTCATATGAACAGCATTCATCATGAGTTTAAAAATTGCAAAAAAAACGGCATGATAATAATATGTAGTATGTCGCCGGAGAGTCTTACTTGATCTCTTTTTATTGTCCATTCGTTTCTCGATGTCAATTCATCGTTGTAATACAGGAGAAGTGATGTCGATGTGGAGTGGACATGTCCAGAATTTCGCTATCGCAAAGTTGGTGAAACAAAAATGTCAAATCAATGAGCAGCCGCATTCCTCCTTTTTAAAGATGAATTTTATGTTTCGTTTTACTTAAGATGATAAGCAAGCAGTTGTTCTTCTTTTGCTGCTGATGAAGATGATGCTGTGCTTTAACTAAATTCAGGACGTTTTTACGTCTTCGTGGTGGTGCTGGGGACTGAATGATGATAAAAACTGTTCAGTTTGTCAAATAAATTCTTTTACCCTCTCTCTGGAATCTGAACTTTCTGCCCGAATAAAACTGGATGTGGATTGTGCATTTTTCTAAAACTATGTTATGTGTAGCTTTGTACTATGTAATGGATTCTTTAATTTAGCGAAACAAAATTTACACATTAATATTCCATCCATTGTCTTATCCTTATCAAAAAAATTGTTTTTATTCCATACAAGTTTTCTTTTCTAGTGAAACATCATGGAACAAAGGAAGTCTAATTATGGAAATGAGATAAACTTGGGCAGCGAAAACCAACCAAAAGGATTGACGCAAGAAGAGCAGAGAATACAGAATATTATGTAAAGCAGTAAGAAATTTTTGATAAATCTTCCAAGAATTGAATATTAAGATGATAAACCACATCTCTGCTGACTTTTTAAACTATATTTGCTAGTCTAGGTTAGTTAATGATAAATTATTTTGCACGTCTTATTTTTGACAATGGAAATTGAATCATTGTCATACAAAAAGAATCTTTATATTGCAAACTGAACAGAATAAAAACTATGAAAAAGCCATATTATGTATTTCATTATTAAATAGGCACTAAAATGTAATAAAATCCACGATTGGATACTAACTAAAGCCGAATTAAACAATTAAATACGATTCATTAACAACTTTATGGAAAAACAAGGAATAAGCAAGAATCCCTGAAGGTCTTTTTTGCTTTTACTGTACATTTTCGTACGGGAGATGAGCTTCTTTAGGTGTACAGTTTTATCAACTTCATTCTCTTTAAAAAGATTTGCGAGACGCCAATTATCCAGTTGCAGCTGTCATGCAAATTTTCTTACGGTTTGCAGACTAGTCATATTCTTCGGCCTGACGAGGAAACAGCATTAATTTCTATGAAATTTTAGAGATGAACACATGCCAAGCAGTCAATATAAGATCTTATTCTTAAGATCTTAAGTGGTATAAAATGATCAGAGAATGCAAAAGTGTTTAAGTTTCTTCGTGCCATCAATAAATTAAATAAGAGAGCAACTGTTTGATCTTTTTCCGGGTTTTCAAGATTCAGGTAACTTTTAAAATGATCCATAATAATAATACACAAGCCTACAGCCATTACGAATAAGCACATGCCAAATTGAACGAAATGAAATGATCACGTTTCCAGGAAATTTAAGATAGCTAGCATTACCACAATAGTGATTAGCCAAGATCACTCGGGAAATTATCTTATGGCATCATAACTCTGAACAAAGTGGTCTACCTTGGAGGAACGTGGTCCCTTTTTAAAAGCTTGCTACGCTAATCTTCCTCTCTCTTGCGCAATGAAAAGGCTGCCATATTTTGAGCAGAAAATTGCTAACATTGCAAAAATTTCTATTATGCACAACATAGGTTCTGTATGTAACAGTAAATAAAATTTCTTGAGAAAAGGATAATGAATTCTAAAAAACAAAAAAATAAAGAAATTTTCAATGTTTTAAGCGCTTTAACTTTTTAAAATGTGGTTGAAGTAGGTTATTAAAAACTTAATGAGATGTAAAAGGTGATCTTTTACATCTGTTGAATTCGGAGAGATAATAAACGAACTGGACCTAATATTCCAACAGCACCTAATATAACTTTATAATAAGAAGCAACAATGAAAATTGGCATTTGTTTGAAAACAGAATTAAAGAGTTCGATCGAATTAAACTCATGCCATCTGCCATTTGATTATGTCCGGATTAGCAAAATTAATAAAAATTCAAAAATGTTGTCCTTTCAAATCATTTAAATTTTTCTATTTAATGGGAGCTTTTTAAAGCCTACCGAGATTTCATGCTAGGCATCATGACGATAAGGGCAAGCGTTTGCTGACATATGTGTTTGAATTTAAATAAAAGGGTTTCTTCCACAATTAGAGTTTTTTCATGTAGAAAACAATTCGACGGATGTCTGTCTGTTTGCAAATCACGGATTTCATCCCATTAAACATACTTCAATCAGAAAAAATTGAACAGATTTTGTTTGTTCATCTAGCTTCTTACCTCTAAAAATCATAAACATCTTACAATACACTTGCAAACTTGTCTTCTGTTTGTCTATCTAGCTATTGCTATTACCTATCCCGTCCCTTCTCAATGCAAAAAAACAAGATTATTCTATCAGTGCTATCCCTCCTGATTTTTGTTTTTTATGTTATACATCATTACCATCATAATTTTAGCAACTTTGCCACATGTTACTCGCAGATTTCTCATTTAAAGAATTGGGCTAGTGTTTCTTTTATGAGCAGACCGACAAGTTTGCAGTATGCCATATGGCAGGCTCCAGCAAATTTGTGAAGGATTTTTTTTTTCATTTCGACATTTCTTCAGCACAACAATTTACTGCTTGTTTCGTAATGCATTTATAATAGAAAAAGACGAAAGTAGTTTCCAACAAAGACAATGTCATTTAATAACCCGCCTCTTTCTTCAGCACAAATTCTAATACATTGGAATAGACTGCAATTTCATTTAAAGGATTCAGGTTTAAAATGCGTAATAAGGCTCGACAAAATGCTTATCTTTAAACACTTCGCCGTTCCCAATAGAGCTACCACGAGTACCACATGAACGAAGATAAGCTGGAAATGGATTTAATGGAAATGCCTGTAAGTTTTAGGTAAGACGTAGTTACCTATGCGCATATTCCATATTTTAAAACCACTTTGGCAAAATTTAAGCATGCTGCTGCTCTTTCATAAAATGCTTTAAAAATCGCAATTCTATCTTCAATGATAAATGTTGGTGGTGGTGATCCCCAAAATCTCTCTCATTATGCAAAGATTGTGTAAAAATTACTACGTGTACATTATTTTTATTCGTCATATTCATTTCATACATCCGTTTGGACTCGCTCGGTCCTTGATACTTTTTGACAGGAAGTTGAGGCAGTTGCTTTATACTTTCGTTATTTGTCGGTCTATAATCTGCATTCATCTTTTACTTGTAATGGTTGCCTGGATTGCACACCATATTATAAAATATTTTCTCACGATTACCAAAGTACCAAATAAAGTTTTTCGCAAAAAAACTAGAAACAACGTTTTCTTTGTTCAGTGAGAATGATTTTTTTCCATTACAAAGGAGATAATTTACCTTGATCATGCCTTTGCCGATTTTTTTATTCATTCTTGCTTACTCATGCCATATCATACGCAGCTACTAGAACCAATTTCTTGCTTAAACCGAAGAAAGGATCGCGGATGCTAACTACAATATGTCCCTCTATTAAATAACCTACTTCAACAAAGTTCCAACAATGTTTGAGCAGGTAGTTAAAAATTGGTGTCATGTGTGCACATGGAGCTCTGTAATAATATGGCTTTATGATGATGGCAATAATGATATCAAAGATAACGTAATGAGTGAATGGGCACCTTGTGGAAATAGAAAATGAAAACTGATTTTCTTTGTGATGAAAGCGCCAAAATTTGGTTGCGGTCAAGTCAATCTGCTATTAAAGTCTTGTTTACTGCGTAATATTATCAACCGAAGTAATTTCTTGTAAGGGGTTTTACTAATTCATTATTTTTGACCGTGATCTTGTCGATTTTTCTCAAAGCAGTTGCTGAGGTCTGACTGTTGTTGCAGCGGTTTTATTGTTTCACAATACAAATAATAACTTAATGAAGAAACGGGATAGTTTCTCAAGCATTTCCAGTAATTTAACAATATTTTTTCGTGACGGAATAGAATTACCATTTCATGCATAGGATTATTTTGCATACTTTACATTAACTCGTTAAATTAAATCTCATTATAAGCTTTTTATGGAATTTTTAATCCAAAAAAAGGTCTCACAATGCCCCCAAATATTTAATGTAAGATTAAAAGCAAAATTCTTCTGATGAATTTTTGTCCTAGTATACTTATTGTAAGGAGCTTCGTGTAAAATAATACACCATTATTTAAATTGAAAACAATGTTTTATTACTACTTGCGAATTAGCAAATGATCGACTTTCGGAAATCGGTTAGGGACTAACAAGAAACGCAACACTGAGCACAATACATAAAACGTTGTACGATATGCGCATAGTCATCAAGCATGGATCATTGGAACTATGATCAATTTTATAAAAACGCGAATGTGATTAATCGCAATGAATTTTTCACATTGATGCTAGAGTGCGGTCACAGTGGGAAAAATTGTGCAGTGTTTGATCAAAACGGCATTCAGAAAAATTAAATTCGTCACCCACCACCTAACCTATATTAAAATATTGTCTATCTATATATTGTATAAACTTGATAGGGGAGCAGCAACGCTAATTTAGGAATTCTTGTTGTGCTCTTCTGGAATATTTAAAGTAATATA
>JAHZNJ010002973.1:0-15318 GCA_027744475.1 Lepidocyrtus cf. sotoi NNG-2020 | reverse complement strand
AAGCCCTATTCCCCAGGTAATACAACCCAGCCCATCACCAAGATCACCTTCTCCAGATTTGCTTATGGGGGATGATCCACCTCCTCCCCCACCACCTTCAGCGAATCCCTTACAACCATCACCGGGTTTTAATCAGGTGGATTCAATCATGGATATGTTCGATGCGCCGAAAAGTGGACCTAAATCTTCTCAAGAAATTCTTGGACTGTATAATTCAACAACGACGACGACTGTCGCGCCATCAAAAGGAGGGGATTCGCTGCTGGATTTGTTAGACTCTGCTCCTCCTGCAGCACCAACAGAATCAACAGCAGAACCAGCTCCAGCTCCACAAGCAACAGTGCCACCGCCGCAGCCAACAGAAACTGAATCATTAAACAGAGAAGAAGAAACAAGACCCACACCTCCTTCAGCTCTTGATTTGAAACATACTACAACGAAAACTGCAACAGCTCCACAACAGGTAGAACCGATGGTGATTTCTCCAGCGAAACCTGAACAACCCCAGCCTGAGCCTGTAAGACCTACTCAGCCTCCCCAACCAATGAGACCACCACCGCCAAAAGCTGCCCCACCCGAAAGACCTAAGCCCCCACCAGTACCACAACAACCGGCACCTCCACCGCCAGCACCAGCACCTGCTCCAGTTGTTGCTGCTACTCCTTCTCCACCTGCTCCAGTAGCACCCCCTCAGCCAATAATAGAACCTCCTGTCCCAGAACCAGCAGTAGCAGAGACGAGGTCGCCTTTACCCAGCCGACCTCCGCCACCAGTGCCACCGGCACCCAGGGTTTCACCCCAGCCTCAAGTTATTGCTGAGCCACAACCGCCAAGTAAATCCCCTTCACCGCCGCCAGCAGTAGCCTCGATGACAACGACTCCTTCACCCACTAAACCTCCCCCTCCTCCAGTTGTACCTCCTCAACCTAAAGCACCCGCACCACCAGTAGTACCCGCAGCACCATCACCAGCTGCGAATATATTTGCCCCTGCTGCTCCTGTAGCTCCAGCAGCAGCACCACCACCTACGAATATCTTTGAACAATCAACAACAGTAACAAGTAACAGTATTAATAGTTCATCATCGCCGTTTGCAGCGTCGAATAGCAGCTCTTTTGGTGGAACGTCGGATTATTCCACGACTGGAGGAAGGGATGCGTTTTCCAGTTCTCCTTCTACTACACCGGCACCACCTCCGCCTGCGCCAATTAAACAAGCACCAGCGTTTGCTGCTGCACAGGCTAAAATGGGGGACTCGTTTGATGCTTTTGAAGCAAAATTCAGTCGTGCAGGCAATGCTCCAACAGGAAATGCATTCGGAGATCCTTTTGGTGGTGGGGGCACTACAATAACGACTACGAACAACGATTTATCTTCAGGTAGTAATTAATTGAATATAAACAACAGGATTCTACAAATCTACATTCCTTAAACATTTCAATTTATTTAATTAACATGTTCAACTTCTAGCTTGGGGAGATGATGGCGGTAGTGGTGGAGGATTTGGAACAACAGAATCAAATGACGGATTTGGAAATGACGCTGGTTTTGACAGTTTTCTCTCGCTTACGGAACCACCACCAGTCCCACAGAGCACACCAGCTAAACGCTCTCAAGCGGGGGATGATGATTTCGATGAAGAGGAGAAAGAAATGGCCATTGTTATAAAGTAAATTTATTCAACTTGATTATTTGAGTCTACCCAGTCATTGATCCACTATAATAACAATGCCAATATTTAAATTAATTTTTATGAACGTTTTTGCAGACCAAAATCCGACAAAGACTTCACTCTTCAATTAGCCCCGGCCCTGGCTCCTCCACCAAAAAGCCCAGCAATGTCCACGGGCTCAGCATTCAGCGACGAGAACACAGCATACGTACCATTCCTTTCTTCAGCGAAGGATTCTTCAAAATCGGGAACAAAGGAGCCACCATCCACTACAGGAATGCATAGATCTGACTCTCAAGACAGTCCACAAACTCCGTTATACGAAGAAGATCAATCCCAACCTTTGGAGGACTTCCCCCGCATCACTTACGCTGGCGACGGCTGGGAAATGCACATGAGGCTGCCAAACAAGAAGAAAATCACGGGGAATAGATTTTGGAAGAAGTGTTTCGTTAAAGTTGGTCATCAAAATGACACTGTTCCCATCGTTCAAATTTATAACAATAAAGGGGATAAAGATCCTTTCCAGGAGATTCCTTTGCAGCCATGCTATTCAGTATCAGAAATAAGTAAGTATGCAAATTACTTAAAAAGGCAAACAAAGAAAGTATTTTTGCGGGAGTATTTGAATACAATTTTTTTCTCCGATTTTTAGGTGCTCAGCAATTCGATCAGTATGGAAAAGTATTTACGATTAAGCTTCAGTACATCTTCTACAAAGAACGGCCTGGCGTCCGCCCCGGTCAGTTGAGTAAAGCAAGTCGCATCTCCGATAAACTTACCCAGTTTGCCGCATACGCCATACAGGGTGATTACTCTGGAGTGAAAGAGTTTGGCAGTGACTTAAAAAAGTTGGGAGCACCAATCGAGCATTCGCCACAGGTAAAAGCATTATTCAATCCATCCAATTAAATCCATTTTTGCAAAAGAATGCAAAATTGTAAGATTTTTTAATTTGCATAATTTTTCATTGTTTTACTTTTTAGATATCGCAATTATGTAAGCTTGGCATAGCAAATTACGAAGACATTAAGATATTTAGCATTTGGATCGAAGAGAACCTGTTCAGAATGTCAGTTCATCGTGACCGCGCAATCAATTACAAAACGGAAGAGATTCAGGTGACATTGGTTGATGAGTATTTTGCAGAGCAAGATATTTATGGGGTTGTTACTCGACAAATCGCTCGTGTCCGTCTTTTCTTCCTCTCTTTCTTGAATGGTAATGCGGAGATTGAGATGGGCGTGAATGATTTGAGGAGACAGGGAAAAGAGATCGTTGGAAGGCATGACATTTGCCCCGTACCCACCGAGGAATGGATTCGTATGGAAGCGATTGAATTCAGTAATTGTGTTCAGTTAGATGAATTTGAAAACACGCAGACTATCAAGTAAGTTAAAAAAGCAAAAAATTAAGCTTGAAGTGCAGTTTATATACATTGTCTTTAATATTTAATAATTTGCTTTAGATTTAAGCCGCCAGACGCCTGCTACATTGAACTGATGAGATTTCGCGTACGGCCACCTCGCCACAGGGAGCTTCCACTTCAAGTTAAAACCGTGTTTACAATGATAGGTCAACGAATAGAAATTAAAAGTGATATTCTTGTACCAGGCTTTACAAGCCGGAAGTTGGGACAAATCCCTTGTGAAGATGTATCAGTAAGATTTCCTATTCCTGAGGAGTGGATTTACATGTTCCGAGTAGAGAAGCATTTCCGTTATGGTTCTGTAAAGTCTGCGCATAGAAGGTTCGGAAAAAGCTATTGCACATTATTACTTAAAATATGAAACCGTAGTAGGCTAAAAATTTATTAAACCGTGTAATATTATTTTAAATTATAAACAGAACTGGGAAGGTTAAAGGAATCGAGCGACTTTTAGGAGCCGTGGAAGCTGTTGAACAGAGTTTGATGGAAACTACCTCAGGGCAAGCTAAATACGAACATCATCACAAAGCAATTGTATGGAGGATTCCTAGACTTCCTAAGGAAGGACAAGGTAACGCTAAAATTTATTAATTTCAATCAATAGAATATAAACGATAGATTCTTGGATATGTCGCAAGTAATACATTGGATTTGAAATTAATTAATAATATTTTATTGAATTGCAGGTGCTTACACAACACATTCCTTCTTCTGTCACATCACCTTACAAGCACACGAGCGTATCCCAGATAACCTCACCAAACACTGTTATATCGAGTTCACCATGCCACACACCACAATCTCTCATACCGTTTGCAGGTCGATATCTGTTCCATCGTGTGATGAGCCACCCGAAAAATGTTGTCGTTATCTCTCCCGGCATGAGTACATTGTGGAAATTGAATACGCGCAAGGAATGGGTACGACCAGCTACACTGCGGCAGCAGCAGTTAAAAAGGAGGAAGCTCCACCACCAGTTCCAGAAGAACCAGAGAAACCGATGCCGGGAAAAGCAGAATCTGATTCGGACTTTTCGGATGATTAAAAAAGTTCTAACAGGTTTCAATGCTGAAAGATTTAATTTATAATTTACACAAGCAAACTCATCATTTTAGATAAAGAAGGAACACGAAGTAGAATAACTATTTACGAATAAAATGCAAATGTGTAGCAAAATATTACACAAAAAGTAGCTTTTTAGCTGAAAACCTAATATAATATTTATGCAAATCAGAAAACTATCGTTTATTTTTTCTGCAAGCAAAAGAAAGAAAATCTTTAACGGTAAAAAAAAAGTATTCTCGCTAATCAAAATTATATTTTTCCTAAGCATATTATATAAATTAAATTTTATGGGAAAGTTTTAATGTTGGAACGGAACCAAAAGAGGCTTTCTTTTGTTCTGCAGTTAATCCTAAAATATGTTAAAAACTGTTATTAATTCAGTTACTTAATTGTAAAAAAAACTCGAATTAATAACTAAATGATCTAACCTATTTAACAGTTTGTTTTATCACCTGAATTAAAATTTAGACTCAGTTAGCTTACATTACAATACAATTATATCCGATGTATTGTAATTGTTCTCGGATATTTATAAAGTTACAGTTATGCATACACAAGTAATTAATAGAAAGTCTCGACAACCGCTTACCGCTAACAAATACAACTGCAAAATGCGAATTTTAATTATGTACGAAGTTATTTACAGAAGAAGTTTTAGTGCAAAGCCTAAATACTAACTTTGATCTTAAAACCCCAACCAGATTTCTCTCGATCTGACTGCGAAACAAAATACGTAAAATAAAAATAATTTTTTTAGCAAATACCTCATCAACATGTAACACGCAGCTTAGTTGGGGCATTGTGTGAATAAAACACATTGAAGCAAAGCTAAGAAATAAATAGGAGCAATTTAAGAAGCATAGTATACTGCAATTAGTGTTCAATAGCAAATAGAAAATAGATTTGTAATCAATGGGGAGATGTCCCAATAGAAAAAAATATTTATACGGAAATAATACATACTTAATATAAATTGTAACATTAAAATTTAAAAACAAACTTGCAATCTCTACTGAAATTATTAAAAAATGTAAGAATGACCAACAAAAAGTATGCCAGTCGACGACAAGACGTGTAACTCATCAAATTTACATACCGACAGCTTAAATGGAAATAAGTATCATGCCACGCCGACAACTTTTAAGCTAAAATATGCTTGAGATGAATACGCAGATACTTTAGGAATTCCATCAAATTTAATTGCGATTTGCTTACCGTCAAATCCAACACGAGAAAGTTAAGTGACGTAGTTCAATCAATAGTTGAAAAATTAGCAATTAGCTTTAAAATAATTATAAAATGAAATGAAAAATGTAATCGTGTGTAAAAATATATATATGCCCACGACTATTCTTATAGATAATGTAAGAAAGGTTTAGCTAAAAAACATAAACTAAACGTATATCTATGTAAAAAAAATAACAAAAGTAATTAAAATCTATCTGCTGCTACAACAAAAAATGAAAATATCAACAGTAAAATTAAAATTACTGAACTGACATAGCTATACTACTACAATACAATACAGCTACAATATTTACTAATGATAATATGAGGATATAAGAGAAAGAAGAATAATAAAATCATGCATTGATAGTAATAAAAACTGACAAATAGTGTTGAAGGGTGTAAAGAAAGGGAGAAATCATAAAGTGGAAGACAAAAATATTAAAAAGAAGAAATATATATTGGATTGTAATAAAAAAAATTATTATTATTATTATGGTGATGATTTAAGTGAATAAAAAGTATATTAATTACAAGTAAAAATTAAACGAGGTGTTAATTAATATTCATAAAATTAAAATCTTTTGATTGATCTATAAAAATATTATCAAGCATTGCATTATAATGCTTTGCCGGATAACATTTTCATGCAACATATCAGTATTGAACCAGTAAAAATCACTTATCTAAGCACCTGCATACCAACATATAATATTTATATTACTTGCCGTCGTCGCACTCGACATTATATCGATCAAAAATCGTCATTCCTGATATGGCATAGCTATGTGTTTCCACGTGGCGTTCTTCCACCGTGAGCTATTGATTTGTAGTTTGTGGAGAGCTTTTTATCTTTGGGAAAAGTTTTTTGAGAATATGAGATTGTTATCAGTGACACGCTTTTCTAGTCCATGCATGTTGTCTTAAATGTTGCAGGCATATAAGTATCAGATTGGATGCTGTAAAATCTTTTAATTATTTAATAAATTAAAAGGTAGAAATAAATAAATGAAACTAATTGTAAGATTGATTTACATTTTAGTAATTTTCATTTTAATTCGTTTTTCTCTCTTCCTTCATCTCATCTTGTTTCACAAAATAGGTTTAAAATTCTTCTAAGGCCGAGACACTACATTTATTCCGTATTTAAAATCTATTTTATATCGATACTGTATCGATCCTCCTCAATTAAAATATGTATTTCTTATATCAACTTATTACGCAATAATACTAAACATTTCACTCTGTTTTTACAGACTTTTTACAAAAAATCTGCGTAGTATAAAAATCAAATAAATTCTTATCATTATTAAAATATTTTTGATGAAATGTCACCATTAAAATTAAAACAAATATTATTCATTTTGTTTTTAAAATGTAAATTAACGAAACGAAACAACTTTCGGTTAAAAAATCTTTCACTCCATTTGTGCCCTTTCATTCTTGTTTATCCGAACACAACGCAATCCCTCTCAAACAATTAAAACAAAATAAAAAAAGACGAAGAAATTACCTCAACAAAAACTTTCATCCTAAAAACTTGTAGGAAACAAAACAATTCTCTTTTAAATCAGAAGAAGTCATTTCAAGTTTTAAAACGGAATTATGTAACATGTTACTTAAATAAAATAAAATCGCCTATAAAGGTAAAACTGTCCTCAATTTAAAGATAAAATTGCCACTAAAGCATGATTGACATGTGATAAAATGCGTAAACGCTATTTAACTCGTTAACAGGTTTCAGTTACATCTACATTTATTTTACATCTATTTCGTTTGTTGTTGATTTGATTTGGTTTCTAGAAAAACTGAATTTTCTCCTTTAATAATAAATTGTGTTTTTAAAATACGTGCGTACGTAATAAAATAATATTGTTGTGTGATTTGATAGAATATGTCGATACTCAACTGAACTGAACTGAATGATAATCATTTTTTTGTTTAAAAAATGAATCAATAAAATGTTAAAATTATATTATGATGATGATTTTCCTTTTTCAGATGACATCAAACATGCATTTTTGGCTGTTGTGGTGAGTCAAGTAGTGGTGATTGAGGTAAAACGTTGTCTGTTTGATTTAATTCTGACTAACAGAGCTTAGACTGACTGGTTTGGTAGCTTTCGGAGGAAGTTTAGGAGGGCTCATAGGTACAGCATGGTGGTGATGATGATGATGATGATGATGGGAAGACGAGCCGCCACCGACTCTTACTGGAAAACCGAAAACAGAGTGCTCCGATGAATAGCTTGGGTGTCCACCTATGATTAAATTTTTAAAGTTAAAACTAGTTCCTTGTACAGATTCCTTATTCTCGCTATTCTCTCTGCCTCTTTCTAAGTGAAAGCAATTAAAATTTTCTGAATTTACCGGGAGGAGACTGCAAAGAAATGGTTGATGGTCCATTCGTCAGTCTTTCAGAAATCGGAGGCGGTACATTAACAGAAGGACTAAGACTTTGGCTGAATTCGGATGTGGAAGAAGAAGAATTTCTACGAGGAAGAGGAGGATTTGGTGTTCGAGGTGAGACCTTTGTTCGCGGTGGAAGTGGTGGAGGAGGCTCGTCATTAACCTACGCAAGAAAGACAAACAATCCTTGTTTTAGAAATCCTTGAGTTTATTTTTACAAAAAAACGTTTAGAAAAAAGAAATCAATTCTTACTCGAGGAGAAATTGAGTCACTCAAAGAACCATCCCTCGTTCTCCTTGGTGGAAGAGGCGGTGGAGTTGGATTGGGATTATTATGCCCGAAAAATGACTGGGAATGTACACTGAATGTGTCTAATGACATTGTCGACACAGGAGATTGGTTACCTGTTCATGAAATACATTGATTAAATGATTAAGCATAAATTTTTTTAGAAATTGAGCAACTTCAATCAATAAATTAACTGTGAAGCTTACTTGGGTGACCAATTATCACATTTGCAAAGACAGAGTTATCCCACGATGCGAACGTATCTTGAGGAGACGTCGTAGATGGGTTGGACAACGGTGTAAGGGTTTTTGTCGGGGTGTGATTAATAACACAGTCCAACTCTGAGTCCAGCGTCATCCGGGAAGAGGCTGAATGAAGAGAAAACTGTGATGAACTAGAACTTGGAAAGGGCAACAAAGGCGCTGGATGTGATCTTCCAGGTAAATGGCGTGGCTTGATGCCTGGTGACTTTAAGGAAAGCTCGGGCCACTTTCGCGTCTGATATGAAAAGCAAAAAAATTCTTGTTATTGTATATAACATAGGTTTGATGGTTGTAACTCGATTTTCGTAAAATTATTAAATAAAAATAGATCTTACAAATTTTGGAGCTTGTTTAGAGCCCCTCGGCTCAATTTCCAGTGACTTATTAAATAAATAATCCGAAATATCATTTTCACTCATGTCCGGACTAAATGGCTGAATTTTTTCAATAAATTCTCGAATCTTTTCTTCCACAGAGAAACAATAATGAGAATACTGAAACTGGCGGATTTCACTTGTAATCTCAGCAACCTTCCTCCTCTTCCCGAAATTAATGAGATCTGTGTTAGGAAGGAAATCCAAGTTTCCTTCCTCAATGTGTAAAATGTTTGTCAGGTACATTCCTAATAGAAAGTTAAACATTTATTGCCACCAATTAGCAATTAAATCTTATCGCCATTATATGATGCAAACACTATTAGGGTTTCTCCAATTAACTCAGCTAAAAGATTAAAAAGAAGAGAAAATTTTAAATTTTAAATTTAGCGCCTAACGGTTTTCTTTCTGAAAAATATATAGATTCACTGATTTGCATAATTTTAATATTTTACAGTTAAAATTGTCCAATCGCTCATCGGGCACTTGATATGATACTCAATATTTGGAGCTGACTTGACTGCGTGATACATCCTTTCTTGTTCGCTTGTGCTATTTTCAACCTGTATTGGAAAAATGTGAAATCAAATATTTTTTTCCCCGCTCTGTTAATTTGCATAATGCTTTTACTTTAAAATTTTATTCTTACGGCTTTTCTAAGACACTTTTTGACTGATTCGAATATACTCCTCTTGGACTCATCTGTATTGTCTAAAAACTCTTCCAATCTCGCTTGTAAAGTGGGATCCCTTTCGAAATCGTAGAAATGGTGAAGAACCCACTGTTTCATTACGTTCAAGACTCGAAGCTTTACATGACGGCGGTACTCCTTCCTAAACCTCTTCATCATTTCTCTGGTATGTATTGATTCAAACTCGTCTTCAGGGAATTCAGGGTCCGGAATTTCAAATCGTTTCACTAGCAGTCTTAAAAATTCGTGGGGGGAACAGAAACTGCGATATGTGGTGAGGAAGGTGTTGATAAAGTTGGGGTCAAAGTATTGGTGATGGGTAAGCCTCTCGATAAGCTTCGTTAATGTAGCACCCTGCACAGATGGGTAATTATAATCCGTTAATTTCCGACATTCTAAAGTTGAGTACAACTTATGAACAATAAGCATTTATTTTGTGATGCATTACCTTGATAAGAAAGTGATTGCCATTGTCTTTATCAAAGATGATGTTATCATCGGAGTCTTCCACGGCAAACTCGTATTTATCTACCGGAGGAAGTCTCAAAGGATGTTTCTTTTCTTCGTCTAATAGAATTCGGTCTAATATTCGATCAAGCATGCTAAAAAAGAAACAAAAAGTCAGCAATTTGTTGTAAAATTTCGTTGTATGTCGCTTTCTTTAATTATGATGGAGGAAAAACCAACCTCTTTGTCGTTAGCATGACTAACGCTCCCATCCAATTCGACTTTTCTTCGTAAGATCTCGCAGTGAGAATGACTGGAGGCTGATTGCGTGGAACAATTTCGAATAAATTCTTCCATTCTGAAAAGGAAATTATAGCAAACATTTTTTTAGTTTACCCTTTAGCTTTTAATAAGACGTTTCAATAGAGGTCATTATATTATAAATAACCGAATTCGTTTGTTATGCAAATTTTACCATCGGTATCTTCCTTATCACGAACTTCAACTTTGGTAAGATAAAAGTACTCTTTAAGACGATAGTCAAATTGAGTACCTCCAGTAACGACGGACGTTCGCATTCGTCCGTAACTAGGTTTGCAAAGGCAAATGAAGGCGTCAAAGAGATAAGCGTGGCGTTCGGAAGGTTTCCGTCCTGAGCCTACCTTTTGAAAATTGTCCTCTGTAGAATAAAAAAATAATCTTAAAAGAATTAACGTCTTTTCGTTGTAAACTTTGTTGCAAACAGTTTCATTTTCACAGAGTAAATTAGTGTCATTTTACCACAAATGAATTCGTTAAAGTATGACTGTCCAAGGGAATCATCAAATCCTTCTACGAGCGACTTCATTTCTGTGAACTTTTGCACGGCTACTTCCTTATTCCCTTTCCCTGACATCCTCATTGTAATATCACTGGAAAAATAAATTAAAAATCATTTATATGAAATCTGTTTTAGATGCAAGAAACGGAAAGAAAATTTAATTCTTCTTGTTTTAACCTTACCCTAAAGTTCTATTTGGTATTTTTGTGCATTCCATTTCTCTTTTGAGGACAGAGAGCACGCTCAAGGCCTGATCAAAGTCATTTTTATCTTTCGGACAATGAGTTAACTTTGACATTAACTGGAATATAAAATAAAATTCATAAAATGCTGTGAAAGGATAACTAAAACGGATATGAGAATATGACAGTTTCGTTATTGTTTGGTATGTGAAAGTTACCGAAATGTAGTCAAAATACTGTCGACAGTGATAAAATGGCTC
Source organism: Lepidocyrtus cf. sotoi NNG-2020 (assembly GCA_027744475.1). Taxonomy (NCBI): domain Eukaryota; kingdom Metazoa; phylum Arthropoda; class Collembola; order Entomobryomorpha; family Entomobryidae; genus Lepidocyrtus; species Lepidocyrtus cf. sotoi NNG-2020. The sequence goes on along the minus strand of JAHZNJ010002973.1, from coordinate 4,191 downwards.
TAACAAAAGCTTTGGGAAGTAAAATTTAACGGCTTCAACAAATCCATGACCTGCGGTGGACACCGTCACTTCAATATCGGGTCGACAGAGAAGCTCTTCCAACATTCTCCTGCATTCGTAGTCAAAGGCATCTGCGTATTTGCCGTAGACTTCAAACTCCCAGTTCTAAACAAAGAGTTTTAAATATTATTATGCAATCAAAATTTTAAAAATCATTAAAAGGAAAGGCTGTTGTTTATTTCTCTTGAAAATTACTTCTGCAGTCTCCAGAAAACACACTCCAATGAGGGGAGTTTGATTAGAGTCTGTCATTTCAGAGACATCTTCTAACTGACTGGTAAGGGATACCGTTAATTCAGCAATGTCTTCCAAAGATTGAAACACCATTTCCAAGTCCTTCATAAAATAATTCGTTTAGTTTATTATCTTAGCCAATAGAGATCTACTTAATGTTGCTTGTGCAATGGTTTAAGTATTATGTAAATCGCACTTACTTCATTCTCTTGTTCCAACTTATCAGCTAATTGCTCACGGAACACTTTTAGCAGCATTTGGAGATCACGGAGATACTGTCTTTCCCACTGCATGAAATCCTCTATTACTTCACTATATGTTAGAGAATTTCTTGCTGCGGGCTCATCAATTTCTTCCGTCACGGAAAATGTATCACCCAGTTTAAAAATGTCGCAAAATACCTTAAAAAATTCATTAAAGTTAAATTTTAACTCTCTTGGGATATGGAGCAATCTACATCTACGATTACAGGTCCTTAAACCAATGGAAACAAATTTTATCTACCTTATCATAACACATGGCAGCTCGAATATCCTGAGTGGAAAACTCGCCGTGTCGGCTCAACTTAACATATTTTAGGACAACCTTTGAAATAAAATTTTAAAAAAATTTTCACTTTTGTTTCATTTTATCCTAATTAACTATAAAAACACTTAAACTTTTGCTTCAAATTATGTCACTTACATGTTGCAACATATCCGTCGCAATATACTCCAAAACTATACAAATATAATATGTGACATTTTGATCAACTTTGTGTTGCAAGGCTTCCTATAAAGTTACAAAAAAAAATTAGTTATATGACATGATGCGAGACGATGCAAGACTGCAAATTTAATTTCCTAATAATGCCTTTCTTTTTTACTTTGAGAAGAGGATGAATTTTTTCAACAGGGAAGACTGGTTTTCTTTTGCATCCGGACTTAATAGCAGTGGAAGCAACGTCGATCACCCAATCGTCGATTGGAGGTGTAAATATTTTTTGGATTCTGTCTTGAACTTCTTGAACGGAATGAGGTGAGGGTCGACTACAAACCATGCCCAACAACTGGATAATTAGCTTCTCCAGATATTCGAAGGCATCTTCTTTCGCTTTCATGTTGTAGTTGTGCCCTTGTTGACTAACCATGACCTATAAAGATTCACAAATTGCCGTGTCAATTGAATTCAAGTGCTATTGATTTTGTTAAAAACCCAAATCAACTAGATTTCTTCTAACTTTTACCTTTTTGAGACCATTAACAAACAACCCTTTCCATTTCCCTTCATTCTCCCCCGATGTAAAATCGTAAGGAGACTGATGGCCCAGCAGGTCTGCGTTTGACGCTGCTGGAAACATGTTGAGAGAAGGAGTAAAAAGGATTATTTAAATCCTTCTGGAAATTAAAATTCTTCCTGTCCAGAAGAGTTGCTCACTCTTCTTCATCAGGTTATTCTTGTAGAAGGTCTGCTTAGAATAATAAGGACCTTTAGAGGAACTTCCAGGTAAAATTAAATGTTGGAACATCCGGAAGGTTTTTATTATTTATAAAAAATTAATGTTGATTCGTAAAACTTTTAAAATTATGCGTTCGTTCGTAAGTATTTCGTAAGATTTCGATTCTTCGGTTAAAACTTTCTTCGTTTACGATAAAATTTATTCACAACAAAATTGCTAAAAACGGAAAAAGCCACGAAAAAACGTCAATTGGTGGTGCTGCGGGTCTGCTGAACGGTTAATGAGATGATGAATGGTCGTGGAATGGAACAAATTAATACTTTCTTGATAATTGTTAAAACGCGTTTCTTTTAAGTATTTTGCGTAGATCACTTATCATAAGTAAAGCAATATTTATAAAATTGATCAATTTTCTTAATTTAAATGAGAACTTTAAAATTGGAATAATAAATTAATTATTTAGATACAATTTTATCACTAAATATTTTCATTTTTTTCTTTTTGGCAATGCTTCTGCAATTTCAATTAATTATTTATTTGCAAATTAATTGAAATATTTATGGATGTATTCATGTAGATTATTTTTCACTTAAACAATAAAATTCAAAGCCACATTTGAGCAAGCACACATTAATTTTCAACTTGGAAGACTGATGATGATTTCTCGATTATGTTGATTTTAATTCAAACGTATTCCTTTTCCGTAAAAATTTTTCTTTTATTTCGTTATCTATCAAGTCACCGGTTGAAATAAACTGTTAATGAGGAGACGAACGTGCGATAGAAAAGAAAGCTTTTCCGTTACTTTCACATTTTTGCAATTAGTTTCAAGTAAGAAACACCATTTCACAAAAAAGTCGAGAATTTCATCGATGATTCATAACGAGCTTGAGGATGACATTGACGATGATGATGATAGGACAGCAAATCTCTTCCAAAGCAAACCATTTTTGGTTTATGTAAAAGTAGAAATTGCCAGTTAGCCACTATACTATCCACAAATTATGTAGCTTTATTATTTCAATTTACTTAGAAATTACTTCGTTAAATTTTATTGCCAAATTTCGTTACATGATCACTTTGTATTTCCGTGAAAAAGGAACTTTTTAACTGAGAAGTGCAAACGATTTGACAGTATTCAGATTAATTTAGTAAAATGTCAACTTAAACGTTTTCTGAATGTTTCCTTTGTGCTTCAAAAGATGTTCTTCTTTTGCGGATTGCAAAAATTACTCATCACAGTCATTACTTCAACAGCTCATTTCACTTCAGATTCATGACATGACTAACCAACCATAGATAGATATTATCATCGCTCGCTCGTTCTTTCCTTTCTCTTATTTTTTATTCGCGTTGTTGTTATTAATTACACAAAAAGATGAAATGAAGCATTAAATCTCTCTATATGCTAAAGTATTTCTCTTGGTTCTGCGTACCAGGCTTCCAATTACGATGAAGAGTGAAGATGTGAGTGAATTGCTGAGTACTCAGCCGTCAGGACAGGAGACAACAGCGACTGCAATTATGATGTGATGTTGATTGGCGATTTAGTATTTAGCTTTATAGCAATGAGGCAAAAAATCCATATAGTTAATTAAATTGAGCTGACGATGGTGATGAAATCATATTGTATTATTATTTTGATCATCATCAGCAACACAACACAGCATGATCAATGATCATATCCTCTCCTCGTACAGTAGCACAACAACTACAACGGCAAACCTTTCATCACATCACATTTGTCGTCAAACAAAAACGGAGACGAGCAAAAAGGAAGAGTGAAGTCAAATCCAAAAGACAGAGAAAGAGAAAAACTCAAACAAACTCAAATTTTTATTTATTACGCCTAAGAAAATGATGAATTCTTCTTTCTTTTCCCCTTGTTTATTTATAAAATTCATAAATATTTTTGTTGACTAGTTAGATCTAGATGATGATGATGATGTTCATCCTCCTAATGAATTCCTTTTTCTTTTTTTCCTTTAGAGTTATTCTGCTTTTGTTGCGTACATTTTAAATAAATACTTATGTAGTATTTATAGATTCAGAGACGAAAACCAAACCAAACCAAAACTATTACTTTTAAAGTTATTCGCTCGTTGATTATTGTGCGCTTGTGCTAAAATAAATGCAGTGATGACGATGTTGATAATAATAATGTTTGGTTGGTGACGGTGATTTGCTGTTGCTGTTGCGTTGTTCTGTTTTTGTTGTTGCTGATTTTTTTCTGTAGAGAGTTTTTATTAGAGATAGAGAAAGAGAAAAAAGAAGAAAGATGATGATCCCGATCCTGATCACACATCTCTTCTGACGATGATGATCCGTTTTTGCTTAAATGATGTTGTTTTGATGATGATCATCATCATGATTCCTTAATCGTCAATTCGTCATCCTAGTTTACTATTATCATATAATAATAATAATGATAATATTCATCATTGTATACTTAGTTTTTA
>JAHZNJ010002972.1:0-13887 GCA_027744475.1 Lepidocyrtus cf. sotoi NNG-2020 | reverse complement strand
ATTATTAAAAGCTAGAATAGTTATATTAGTAAGTTATGCGATCTGATCAAAATGTTTTTCTGTCGGTACAACATATTGTAGAAAGCACGTTCTGATGTAAATGAAATGAAAATGTACTTTCATTCAGTTCAAGTCAAGAACTTTCACATTACATTTTGCTATTTCATTGATTGACGTATTTTTCCTTTGATTTAGATTGATTAATTTTGTATTGTGTATTATGTGTATTAGCCATAAGTGGTTTAAAATTTGAAAATATTCAGGGAGCAGCGACTGTATCTAGTATCTATGTGGAAAATATTTAGATTCGTAAAAAAGAATTCGAGAAAAAAATCTATTCGTATTATTGGAATTCGTAAAAAAATCTTTTCGTAATTTTGTTTTTCGCGCAGAAAAACTTTGTAGAAAAAAACTTCGTAAAACTGTTTTCGTAAATCGGCCCGGAACCCGCATGCAACAGTAGAAAAAAGTGTCTAGTGCAGACCTCCTGAGTCTAGGAACGTACGTACGTACACATGTCTGTAATTATGAACGCTAATTTGGAAACCATTTATGCGTTAAATATAAATTTTTTTCCTAAGCTGGGTTTTCCCTTTCCCCTTTTTTACCTTGGCAATTCCGAATGCAATCCTTTTTCATGTGAATCCTTTGTTGAGTTTAATTAAATAATTAATTCACGTCGTAGTACGTGGCATTATGCATGGAAATGATTCCCCGTTGCGTAAATTGCAACATTATTCCCCGAAAGAAAAACGAACGTCGTTACGTTAGATTTAGGAAACCAAATAAATTGTATTATAATTTCTCCGCTTCAATCTGTTTGCTTTACTCAACTTTGTTTGAGTGCAGCTTTCTGGAATGACAAAAAAAGTTCATAAATATTTTTTGTTTGTAGATATTTTTTATTACTTACGCAAAATTTTTTATATCGCTTTTCTTTTCATATATGACTACCCCAATTGCAACAACAACAAGCCGCAACAGTAGTAGCAGCAAAGCAAATTCATGTTCCCTTCTTTTACTTGTCCTTTTAAAACTACAAAAAGGCATAATATTTTAAAGCAGATAAAAAACGGAAGTTGTCTCTGCTTTCAGTACAGACTTATTCCATCCAAGGAGAAGCTTTTAAGTTGCAGCACCTCAAGTCCTCAGTAGTCAGCATGTATACAGTATAAATATTAGTTTAGTAATATTTTTTACAAACAAGGGAGAAAGGGAGACAGAGATAGAAAGAGAAACCATTACCCTAAACTATTATGACCCATTCATGAAACAAGTTTTCCATGTTTCCACAACCTTCTTCTTCCTCTCTCTGGCTAAACACAGGAAGAAATGCAGTAGAGTAGATTGGAGTGTCTCTGCACTACAACTACACTGCATAAGCAGTTTAAAGACATTTGGTAGGAAGAACGAAATAGTAGAAATGCGAGACAATAGTGGCGAAAGCCATACCTTGAAAGAAACTATAAGTATTTCTTACTATTCATCCTCCTTCTCCTTCTACCGTTTTTATAGCCCACCTTACAATTAGCTTTTCCTTTCGCGTTTTACATCTTGACTTGTCTTGGCTCAAGTTTTTTTACAACTATTGCTTAAAACCGGAGAGAGAAAGAGAGAGAATAGAAAAAAGAAAGAGAAAGGGAGATAGTAACAAGATGAAAAGCAGGTTCCCTTCTCCAACTTTTTAAAGTTTCTCTGATAAAGAGGAAGAAAAACAGAAGAGAGGAAGAAACTCCCTTGTAAATTGTAAACTCTGTTATGTTATAATGTAGGTATGTATCAGCAGAAGCAGCAACAGCAGCACATTACAAAGATAAGGAAGGAGAACAAGGTAGTAAAAAGTATCACTGTTTGTTTGTAATGGTCACAGTCATAGTCATGAATGACATTCTAGTAAAAAGGAACAACTCGGAAGAACTGGCCGTGGTTTTTATCTCTGTAGATTCCTGGTCATAAGAATGGTCTGTCGTACGTATAGTCTGTAAACCGACAACAAAATCATGATGATGCGATGGTAGTGGCAGTGCAGTGGTGGTGGGAAAGAGCTGTTGGCGTGTTATTTTAGTACTTGGTCTGTGTCGTGTTTGTAGCAGTAATAGTGAAGCTCTCTAGATGAAAATCATAAAATGGTTATGTAACAACAGAACTAGACACAAGGATAGTACATAAACTGCGTGTACAGCAGATTTTGCCTCCTTCGTTCTCTCTTTCTCTCTCTCTCTCAATCATCCTTGAAGCTCCTTTCTTTTTCTGTGTAGGTATGTATGCTTGTTTATTTAACTGCATTAGAAAGAAGGAAGAGAAAGAAGAGAGGAGAGAAAGAAGTAGTAGGAAAAAAACTTTATCGTTCATCCACTCACAATTTCATTGCTCTTACAGTGCACATCTCTCTCAAAGCCGGCCTCTCCTCTCCTCTGCACTTGCAAAGAAAAAAGTAGAGGTAGAGAGAGAGAGAGAGAGAGAGAGAAAGATGAGGATACTCCAGCTAAAGGTGTTACTCTACAACTATATTTATATGCATAAAACATAAAGGGAATGAATGACAGTGATGGGAACTGCTGCTGCTGCTGCAGTTTTTTTCCTTCTCATGAAATAAATGAAAGTTTCTTCCCATCAGTTTAGGAGAAATGTTGTTGTTGTTGTTACTATTACGTTTTTTTTCATCTAACAAAATTTTACTAGGTCCCTTTTTCAGAGAGTTGGATGGTTGACAAAAAAAGTATCGTTGCATTTTTTATGGAAGAATGCTCCTTCTTTGCTCCACAAAAAGGGATGAAGAAGAAGGAGAAGAAGAAAAAAATAAATGTATTTATTTACTTGTATAAAAGATACATACTTTTATATTTTTTTCTGTGAGCTGTAATAATAATATGTATGCATTCACGCATGTATGGTTTACTTGAACAAATAAAAAAACATGTTTTTTTTATTTTCTGGAACAGAATGTTGTTGTAATGCAATGCAATATATTTTGTTTCCAAAAAAGAGAAAGAGAGCTGTTGCTCTTTGCTTTCCTTTTTTGGTTGGTTCTCCGGCTGCCACTGCTGCTGCTGCTGCTGCTCTGAATGTATTATTATTGCTATTGCTATTTTGCTACTGTTGCTCTTGTTGTAGCTATTTTGCTCTTTTTTGGAGATTGTAATGCTAATGCAATGCTACGGCGCAATGTAGTAGTAGCAGAACGAACGTGTATGCTTGTTTTCGGTGACGGTAATTTGGTAAACAAATTCGTGTCTCTTGAAGAATAAAATAAAAATGGGCCTTCTTACATATTCCTTCTAGTACAATAATAAAAAATATTGTAGCCCTCTCCTTTTTCTTTGTAAAAGGGGGAATTTGTCTCCCTTTATATGTGTGTGTGTGGGACGAGGTTAACAATGATAGTTTTTTTCCTTTTCCTACAAAGTCTTTTATTCAGATTGTTAGATTCGATCCCCGGCTTGGCTTGGATGCCATTTCCCTGTTCGGTTTTTCTAACTTCGACCTACCTACCTACCTATCCCACTACTCGTGGTGGTGGGTATATGCAGGGTGCAAAAAGAAAAAAAACACCAGAATAAAAATAAAATACGAAGAAAAGTAATAATAAAAAAAAGAATGTTTGCCTGCCTGCCTTCTTTTCTTTCTTACTCTGCAGCAGAGTGAATGAAGCTGGGCAATATATTTTATAAAGAAAAAATGTTTTTTGCTTTATTACAAAGTTGATGTGAGTGAAGGTGGTGGTGGTGGTGGTTCTAGCGGATGGATGTAACTTATCTAAATATATACATATGTTATTTTATTATTAGCATATGTACATGTGCGATGATGATGAAGATGAAGACGATGATGATGATGATGACTTGGTGCCCTCCTAGTTAATTCCAAGGAAATTGCATGCATGCATGCGTGCAAGTATGTATGTTTTTCTCACAGTGAGTTTTTTATAGCTTTTTCGATTTTTCTCTTGATTTCTCCTAAGACATCAATACCAGCAGGGAACTACCAACAAAAAAAACTCTGTGAGAAAACGAAGTGGAAGTAGTAACAGCAAAGTCGAAAGCAACGTCGCGCCTTCGTCTCCTCGTCGTCCTTCTACTACAATAATATATATTGAGAGAGAAGAAGAAGCAAAGCAAAAAAGGAGAGACGTCAGTTCAGTAGGTAGCACAAGCAGCAGGCAAAAGAGAAGAAAGAATCCTCTCTACTACTACTATTTTTTTCTCTATGCAACAGGAAAGAGTTAGTGAAGGGAGAAGAGAATAGAGAGAAAAAATATTACACTTCTTTTCTTTCCTCCTTGTCTCCTAATAGTCTTCTCGGAGTAGTATTTATAAAGAAAGTAAGTTTTGTATCGCTTCGGTGGAAGTTCCTAGTTTCTACCTCTTTCTCTCTCAATTTCATTTCTTTCGTTTTCTCTCTCTCTCTCAAGAGCATGTAGGACAATGGAAAATGATAGGGTCATATTTTTTCTAAAAATATTGGTCATGTCCTAAAAAATGCTAGACACCATTCTGTTCTGTTCACCCCGCAGCCATGTCTATTTAACCTTATTTCCTTCTCCTCCACGCTCTGCCTGTTCTGTTCTATGCTATGCTGTATAGTGCAGTAGTCTATCTTAACCTTATTTTCCCTTCTTCATCTCCCCCTTAAGAAAATTCAGAAAAGCAGAGAGTGAAAGTGAAACAAACTAAAAAAAATATTTAGAAGAAGAAGAGAAAGAAGAAAGTAAAGTAGTTGCAGAAGTAGTAGTAGTAGTAGTTTGGTAATATGTAAACAGCCGCGTTTATTCATGGGTATTATTATGTACTCCTGCCAACCAGCCACTGCTACTTTCTCTTCTAAAATTTTTATTCTTTCTCTACTACTTCCTCTTTTCCTACTTATTTTCTTTACCCCATTTAAATACATTGTGGAAGAAGAAAAAGAAGAAGGAATAATATATTAGTGACATAATAAGTAAATTTACTTAGGCGCCTTTACTGCTATATTATTCCGCTACTCTGCTGCTGTTATGCTTTAACATATGCAAATGTGTATGGACCTTTTTATTATTATAGAGAGCTGGCGGAGATAGAGAGATGCAAAAGGAAAGAAAGTATCCCCCAAAAATAAAGCTTCTAGTTCTGTTCGTTGTGTTTTGTTCCTCCAACAACAACAAATTATTTGGAGACATGGGAGAAAAAAGAACAAGGAACAAATATACGCAGAAAAAAAACGAACGTTTTATTTTTTCTCAAGACAAGAAGAAAGAAACAGAAAAAAATTCAAGTAATTTATAACAGCTTCAAATAATAAACTGTAGTAAGGAGGGACATCCGTATGATAATATAAACATCTAAAAAAGTATTCATGTATAACATGGAAGACGGAAATAAGTAATCCAGATGAGTAACAAGAAAAAAGTTACTGTCTTGAATGGAAGACTTATGCGTAAATATTCTTTTTCTTTCTTTCTTTCATTCGTTCTTTTTTGTTTTGTTTTGTTTTTTGAGTTGTATCCTCCACTAACAGCAGCAACAACAACGCTCAAACTTTATGGAGCCCTATAGAATAGATAGAGCTATTAGATAGCTACGCAGTGAAAAAGATACCTACACCAACAACATTGCCAGAGCCACTAACTGAACTTCTGAGCAGTTTTTTTTTGTCTTTTTCTCTTCTTTCGTTGTTGTGTTCCAGTTATACGTATGCAAAGAAGAGCATTTATGTACAATGTTTGAAGAACAAAGTGATACGAGAGGAAAAGTAAAAATAAACTAAATAAAAAATAAAGTAAATGAGTCAAACAAAAACTACTACGGAAACGAAGTAAGCTTTAACTAGTACTTAAGTAAACTCATCCATCTAAAAGAGAAGTTCTATTGTGACATGAAAGGCAAGTTACTTTACACACGTCATACATGCATACGTACGTGGTGGTGGTGGTGATGGTGGCGCGGCGGTGAATTCTTAATTGCAATACTATTCTTGCGTATAATATGGGGAGTAGTGCTACTCTATACTAAAGAAGAAGACGAATAACTGATGAATTGGTCGGACTTTTGGAAGGATAAAACTATTTTATTCAATTAAGGTAAAAAATTCATTTCTCTTTTTCTTCCACTACCAAAACAGCAATTCTCAGCTTTCCTCTAATAGTTTTGTTAATAATATAAGGGTTGTTTACTTACATGCTATTGTGATAAGCTGCTGCTGCTGCAGTGTCTCTATCGTGTCTGTCTGTCTGTCTTTTTCCCTGGTTTGGCTCATTTAACATTTATGCAAGAATCCGGTGGGATGGACAAACAAGAGCATCGAGCAGCAGCGGGGTAGAAGTTGCTCGCGCGTGTGTGTAGTGTGTACTTCTATATAAAATGTGTGTGATGTGATGGTGCTCTCTTTTTCCTATTTTTATTGCATTTGTCATCTTCAAATTATTATGTAGGAAGTTCCATTGGATTTGAGTTAACTTAACTGTCAAGCCATTTTTGGTGCATTGCATTACTGCATAATATAATGCAATGGAATGCAATACAACACATGCCCATGCATACAGAATGTTTACTCGTCTCTGTATTTTTACTCGTTTCCGGTTTCTTACCGGAAGGAAGCAAGAAGAAATAAGATTCTTTTTTATTCATACAGACAGAATATTCTATGTTTAATCTGTATTCTGTATGTATATGTATCTGTGTGTGGAGGTTGTCGTGTTTGTATAAGTGTTTTACTTTATTTCTTCTCCCAAGAATTGGAAAATGTGATAGCATCCTAGCAGCAGCAGCAGTAGAAGAAGAAGCCTTTTGTTGACTTCGTTTTGGATTGATAGGCTACGAGCCACATCAACCAACTAACCAAGGGGGACATAAAAATACCAATAATAAAATCGCCTTAGCGTAGCTCACATCAGATCTATATGTATGTATACCGACGCCACAAAATGGAATGCTACGTGTCGGTGTCCAAACAGCCGATCTACATCTCTGATAGGCTACTATACGGCTACACTAAATTTTTGCTGAAAAAAGTGTATAAAACGTAGAAACAGGAGAATTCTTTTAAAAAAAACGTGGCATTGCTCTTCCGCATAAAAAAACGTGTATTGTTTGCTTTAGCTCCACTACTGCTGCTGTTATTTTAGTGGCTTGGCCAGTGTACTGCACTGCAACTATTACATTACAGAGCTCTTGCTTACTTACTCACTTATGTGCTTAGGCACATACATTATTCTAATGTTGATAATATGCATGTGGGTGGTGGATTGTGGGAGGTAGGTAAGTGAGTTAGTGAAAGGAGGAAAGTAAATGGGAGCTATTTTTATGCCCATCTCTAATCAGATAATGGAATGGTTTTTTTCGATTGCTTTCTCCGACTGCAGCCTGCTTTAGAAATATTCTGCATGCTTCAGTTTCTGCTGCATTACTCCTCTGGTTTTGGTCCGAAGAATGAGTCGAGAAAAAAGGAAATCTCCTTCTTAACAGAAAAATTTACGCTCTATCGTGTTTCTATTGAACTTCAGCAAAATATCTCTGGTTTTCTTCTTCTTATGCTTCTTTATTTTTCTGACGAAGACGAGGTAAATAGTATACATAATCTTATACTATGCATGTCCCTTTTTGCGGAAACGTTTTCGCTGTCCTTTTAAAAAATATAATATGGATAACTTGAACAAGCAATAACAGAAGTAGTGGAGGAGTTCGACCGTGAATCGTGTGTGTTTTGTGTATGTCTGTGCATCGACGTCGTCGTCGTTTTCGTCGTTGTCGTTCAAAACGAGGGAAAGAGAGAGAAAGAACGTTTTATTTTGGGAAAGAAACAGACAGAGAGAGAGAAGAGGCGAGTGGAAGGCGATCGTCATTTCCATACAATGTAATACAATATGAATAAAAAATAGGAGAAAGTAACATAGAAGAGGGTATTTTTGAGGTGATGGATGTGTATGTACCTGCCTCCCACACGATTATTCCTTTTTCTCCCTTTTTTGAGTTTGATGCGTTCTGTTCCTGTTCGCAACTTTCTGTTTTTTTCTTCTCCACATTTTAGATAAAAGTTATAAAAGAAGGTAATACCAATATATGGAATGGGAAGGATGTGTACAACATAAAAAGTCAACGTTCTATTGCTGCTGCTGCTGCTGTTTGTTATTGATTCAGAATAGAAATACTGAAACTCGAAGAAGAGAGAGATTCTCTCTATTCGTTGAGGATGAGGATGATCGTTGCTCTCTATCTTGGTTGATGCTCATGTAATGCCTCTTCTTCCACGGCCACTTTCTTCTTATTCCCACCACCTTTATTACGTTTATATCAACAAAACTCTTAAAATAATAACAATATAACAAGTTTAACTTCTCTGCCTGGTACTATATAGGCAGTGTCTAGTATCGACTACTGTTGTTAGTGGTACTCGAGGAGACCATCAAAGTTTTTTCAGTTGCTTATTTCTTTCCCCTAAAACTACGGCGAAATAAATAAGTTAATACATGTGCGTTTCGTGCCTGAAACCACTATCCTCTTTTTTAACCATCATGAATGCAAAGTTTTATACCTGCGTTAAGGGAAAGGAAGCAAAGGCACGCTTTTGCAATGTGTGTGCGAGTGTGCAGCTTCCTCTCTCTCTCTCTCTCTCTCTCTCTCTCTCTTTGTACGTACGTGGTAATAGTAATCATAGTAGAAGTAGAAGTAGAAGTCTAAATGGAATAGAGGACCTTCCTGCTCTTCTTCTTTTTTTTCTTTTTTTTGGCTTGCCTGCAGTGAAAAACTCATAGAAACTCTTTCACTTCTTCTTTACAATGTGCATTTTCTCTATTTTCTTAATGGCGAGTGGGGAAAGTTAAGGAAACTATTCTGCCATAAATATCCTGAAGACTATGCTGAAAGAAAAAAAATGTTTTTTTTCACTGCTACTGCTACTGCATTGTATTGACAAGTAGTAATAGAAATAGTAGTGTATCACCTAACTTAAAGCGTTATTACTACTACGCCACTACTGTTAAATTTTTTTCATCAAAACGAAAGTAGACAGAAAAAAAAGAGACAAGCTGGCTGGCTGGGTGGCTGGTTTGCTGGCATTTTGAAAGAAGTCAGACTTAGACTTGGAGAATTGGAAAGGAAAGAACGAATGAAAAAAGTAGAGAAAGAGACGGAGTGAAAGAGAAAGAGAGAAAGACAGGTGGCTGAGTTCTCAGGTGAAGTTGACGTGCTTCTCACATTCCCTCTCCTTCTACGAAGAAGGAAATCTCACAGAATATTTATGTGGCAAGATCAAATCTTACATTCCCCCTTGGAAAGATAGCTTTTCTTATGCTGCTGACTACTACTGCTGCTGCTTCCCATTTGCCATACACACACTATTTGTACAACAACCTTTCACTCACTCTCTCTTCCTTTCCCCGTCTTACCTGCTCTTTCCCTTTTCATTGCTCCTTTAACCTCTTTCGCGAAAAAATCCTTTTTTCTGTGCTTTATAAATCCTACCTGTCCACAGCATTCCTATTTTCTACCTTTTTTCTCTTCTAAAAAGAAAATTTTACTTCTGTATAAAAAATTCTTCTTAAACGTTGTATACCCAAGAATGAAGCTAAATCGGTAAGTAAGCAGTAACAATACTTGATTCATATCCTATTTCTATGTAGAATTTAATCAAAACGGAACGTTGTGTGTGTATGCGTACTTTTTCGTTCGTAGTGGTTCTACGGTTGAGCTGCGTGTCTAATGTGAGCTTCTTTTCCCTCCTCTATTCTTTATTCGTCTTCATATCCTAATGAAAGTTCTTTTCTGAATCATCTTCACATGAGGTAAATTTTTTTGAAGATCCACTTCATCCGTACGTCATAGTATCTCATTCTCTTTGTCTCTCTCTCTCTCGCTCAAACGTTCTATTTTGTTCCGTCGATAGTCGAGAGAGAAAGAAAAGAAAGAATGTAAAATCGTAAACGAAGAAGAATGAGAACAAAATGGAAAGAAATTCTTCTTCGTATTTTTGCAAAAAATTTCTTTCATGCTCAGTCTAAGAATCAAAAACAAAAAATGTGCGAGGTGCTTGATGATGAAAAAAAGTGGAGGAAACCACGAAAGACTATTGTCGATAAAAACGCTGTATATAGAGATTTTGGAGGTGATGTAAAGAAAGAAAAAGGGACGTAGCATTTTTAAATGCATTCTTGCCTATAGTTGTGGTGGCGTTGGCAAAAATAATATCCCACTTTACTCTGTCTTTCTTTCTGTTTTACACATGAGAAGTTTACAGGAGGAAAATCGAAAAAGTTTCTTTTTTCTTTCAAAAAAGAAAAATGTAGAGCAAACTGAAGAGTTTTTCAGCTAGCTTCATTGTAGCAGTTTTTCTCTATATTACTACTGCAGAAAAGAGCAACGTTTTCTGATTTGCAGAAACGCAGGCAGCAAGCATTTGAATTTTTAAGCTTATTTTAATAGTATGTTGAATGACAGAATATAAAAAAAACTTTTTTCGTTGTTGTAATTGTATGGCTACCTGAATGAAAGAATGGTGAATGGACGATAGGACTTGTGACTTGTTCGATCTGCCATGGGCTTCCCCCAAAAGTCATTGAGGAAAATATTCCAAGTTGGAGTGAGTCCTTTTACATCATCATTAGTTTTAATAGCACTTAAATCATCGTGGACGAAATCTCCTGGCAAGGAATTCAAATAGTTTGCCACACTCACGAGAATCACAATAAAATAAATTTTCCATTGACGGCTCAACTCAAACCGCCTCAGAGAGTAGAATGGAAAGCCGTTGCTGCTGTTGTTGCTGGTACAAGAGTTATAGTGGTGGTGATGGTGATGGTTTTTGTTGGGGGAGTGATGATGATGATTCTGATGATGCTGAATATTATTATGATGATTGTGATGATTATGTTGCTGTTGATGATTATTATGATGATGATGATGCCCATGACACTGGTTTTTCTCTGAATTGGTGTTACTGCAGCAGCAGCATTTTAAATGTCGTTTATCACGAGAATAGGGATAGCAGGATTGCTGCTCAGAAGAGCATGAGGAGGATGAAGATTTGTTACAACAGAAATCTCTCCTCGTTTGCTGCTGTTGCTGATGTGATGTGTTGTTGAAATGTTGCTGTTGTCCGCCGCGTCGTTTAGCTCGGTGAAATGATGTCCCATTGCGACCAATGGATTTCCCAATTCCTCCTCCTCCAACGCAACAACCGTTGTTGGTAGCAGCAGCAGCAGAAGGTGAAGAGGAAGCGGTCGTGGTGGAAGCTGAAGCAGAAGAAATAGCAGCAGTAGCAGCAGCAGAGCTCGACGATGATAATTGTGATTGTGGAGATGATGATGATAAACCACTCATCGTCGACGAAGTGTCATCAGAACACTCAAATTGAATGTCATCATTCTTGCAATTGTTATGGTCCCAAAGTGTGCTGCTGCTGCTTTCTGTTGCTGTAGTAGAGCCGCCGCCGCCGCTGCTGCCGGTGAACATTTTTCTGAACAATTCGGTTATAGATTCTACCAACCAGGTTGGATGGACAACGAAGTGCTTTTCAATCATGACGACGACGACGATAATAATATAGATGATTTTATGTTATCGTTGTCGTCGTCGTTGCGCTGCGGTTTATTGAGTACTTAAATTACTTTAACTGTTTCTACTGTTTTACACTTACACAAAACAATACATTATATTTTTTTAGATTTTCACCTGTCTCTTTTTTTCTTCCTTTTGCTTTATTTCAAAAGTATATGACAACGAAAGTAAACTTGTTTATAATGAGTAATGTTTAGCGCAAAAACTTAAATGAAGTTGTCAAAGTACTAAAAGACCACAGAAAAGAACAAGAGAAGACAGTCTCGGTTTGGCCATGACCAGTATAACTGAATATAATGCGTGCATTCGTACATACGTACAAAAAAGCTGGCAAGGAAATCAAATCTATCATCACACACAAGAAAACTTTCTTTGTTTGTATGAACTTGAGTAGTAGCAGTAGTTCGTACAATGTCTGAAAATGAACTCAATTCAAAGGTCTCTTGGCACCGGAAGTCCTCACTGAGGAAGAGAAAGAAGAGAAAAAACCAACAAAACTTAACAATAAGAACCCATATTGTTCAATTCCGGGGAAATACAATGGAAAGTGTTATTCTGCTTCAAATTTTTTGCTCTTTTTGCTTTGTTTGTCGCTGTGAATTGCACATTAACAGCTTTACGCACACACGTAATGATAATAATGATACAGCTTATCACAATACAAAATAAACTGATAAAATTAAACGAATAACAAGAAAAAGGAAATAAAAGGAAGAAAGTCAATTGAACCTGATTTCTTCGCCCCTCACAGTTTTCTTCCTTTTACCTTTTGTGTAAGATTATCCACCATATTAAAAAACAAAAATGTATTTTCGTCCTTAATAACTAGTTTTAATGATTCGATCTGGTATTAAAAAGAATAAATATTTTGTAGAGTTTTTTTTCTTGGTCAGCACAAAAGATAAGGTAAGATAATAAACTGTGTAGTTTAAAATTTTCTGCTGTTGTTGTTGTTGAAAAATATTACGAACGAATGTGTGTTACGTTGTGTGAGAACGCGAGAGACACAATTTCAGTAAATTCAGCTCAAACGACGTACGTTTGCAGACTAACAAAATTTTTTCATCTACTCCCCAAATATAAAGCTGCTCTATTGCAGAAAGGGTCTGTTTCTGCTGCTGATGCTCAGTGAGCTACAACTTTCACTCCGCTTCCTGTTTCTTCTTCTTTTTGCTATCTCAATGGGTTGGATTGGATTCGTACGTATGTGACTGTGTGTGTGGTGTTGAGGTTGTGTGAGCTTTTGCTGCTCTCTCAAGCTAGTTTTAACTGGCCTCTTTTCTCACTTGTTTTTTTCTTCTCTCTTTCACTTTTGCTGGCGATTTTAACTTGCTTGCTCGCTACTCTCTCCAGTTTGGTTCTTCTTTTCTCTTCCTTCTACCGCTGAACACTAGCAGAAGCTGGAGCATCCTGCTCCCCTTTTATTTAGGATGCACCACCACCACCGCCACAACCACCGCCAACACTACCAAGAGGAAAGCTCCTCTATGCTTTTGCTTTTTCTTCTCTGCTCTGCCTTTCATTTCATATAATAGAAAGTGAATACACAACATCAAGGGAAAGGGTAGTAAAGTAAGCAAAAGAAAAGGGATTGAAGAAGAACCTTCGTTGAGTTTTGCTTTGCTTTACTTTCCGTTTGTTCTTCTTGCTCGCTCTTCTGTTATATTTTTTTTGCTTTCCTTTTCCATTCCTATATGGAATCATAAGATGCATGTTCCTCTCTCATTCTACTTCTGCTTACTTTACATTGTTCGTAGTTCCTCTTTTATTGTGTTTTTGCTCTGCTGCTAAAGTCAGTGGACAAACGAACGAGTTTTTATATATTTTCGTTTGGCTTCAAATTAGAAAAAAGAGGTTAGAGATGGATAGATAAGAACCAAGAAGAAAAGAAGAATTGGGGGAACGCTAGATGGATAGATCTTACAATGCAGGTACGGAGCCGGTCAACGGGCTTCTGCTTGGAAAGTTGGTTTACTAGATAGAATTTGACACGGAGAATTCATACATTGCTACTTCATCGGCCCATATTCCTGATTTTTGTGGCTATGCATCAGGAAAGCCAAATTTCACTACATTAGCCTATAGGGAAAAAATTTTCGCTCGAAATTTTTATTGCTGAAATCGATCGAGCTTGTCACAAGATCCATTTTTGCTTTTCACCGCACCTAAAAATTCAAAGTAGTTTCCAAGAAATAACGATTTCCGTCTGGTAACTTTCACTTCCGGTACTTAAATGGTTGTACAGCGGATACGATTTCGAAATTTTTGGCGCGGTAAAAGGCAAATATGGTTCTTTTTAAAAGATCTATCGATTTTGATAATAAAAATTTTGAGCAAAATTTTTCCCTATATAAGCCCATGC
>JAHZNJ010002971.1:0-17867 GCA_027744475.1 Lepidocyrtus cf. sotoi NNG-2020 | reverse complement strand
CACCACACACCACACACCAAATTGCATTTCAGAATCCCGGTACAAAAAATCATAAGTTTATCTTTCGATAAACTAATAATAGTGGCAGTGGTGCGTTGCTATTGCTACGTATACCATGACTATTTACTAAATGTACGAAACGGAAACTTTAGCGCAAACACTACTATCAGAACAACCACCATCGGGAACCATTTATTATATGTTTGTGCGAAAAAAAGAGAAGAGATGTTCCCCTATAAAAAACCAGAGAGAAAAAAACGTTCCTAAATATTAGTATGTTTGTATTTTATATCCTTATTGCATGAGATAAACACTGTTTTCTATAATATAAAGGAAGGGAAAGTAAAATGTTATTTTGAAAAAATAAGGAAGAAAATTGCAAGAAGCATATGGTTTGCAGTTGGACAAAGTATAAAGGAATAAACAGTAGCGAAATAAATGATAGAAACAGCGTAATGTAAGTAAGTATATATGAATTAAGACTATCGGTAATGATGATGATGATGATGGAAATGTGCGATAATATATTATTATAAAGAAAAAAGGTAGCGATACACATCTTAATTACAAGTCTTTTTTATGCGGATACATAATTATTTATGAGCCCATTACATTTTCTTCTTTCAATGGAAAAAATCCCATACTATAGTACAACAGATACGTATTACTGCTGCTATTACAGAAATGTATGATTTCTCTCTGCCGAGCGGAGCACGTAAATAAAAGAACAGAAGGAGTAAAAAGTAAAAGGATATCGTTGTTAATGGGGAAATGGAGAGAGGGATGTACGGAAGCTATCATCTAGTGCAAATGTGCCGTTCTTTCTGACGCACAAATACAAAAAAAGCTAATTTATTTCGCCAGTGTAGTAAAGTAAGCATGTAAGTAAGCACTAAACCATCTAAAAATGTATGCAAATCCTTAGCCAAAAACAGAACGGAACGGAATGAAAGGGAAAGGGCAAGGAAAAATGCTGCCATTTTTAGCAGTGTAAGTAAATATTATTTAAAGATGTAAATGATCTACGACACAAGCAATATTATTTTTTGGCAAAGCAAAGGATAAAAAACCTGTTTGGTTCGTTAATAATAATATGCATTTTCCACGGCACATTAAAAACGCTATTTTGAATGAAAGTTTCGTTCGGGAATAGAGAAACAAGGAGCATTATTAAATGGATAGACGAGCAATAAGGAAAAGAAGAAGGGTTTTTAGCCTCGTGGCTTAACAACAAATAGGCTTCTCTCTTAACAACTCTGATTAGACTACATATAGTACGTCTGTCTAAATACATATGAAGCCAATTTAGGAGTGAAAGAGTGAATGAGCTTTCTCTTTCATTCTACTTTTATGCTACTCTACTCTGCTTATTACACACACAAAATTATGTTTGAAGATAAGGATGAAAAACAAAGTTGTTTGAGAGTGGACATAGAGCAGGGTTTTGTTGGTGCAATAAAATTTGCGTTTTCATTATTACTGCTGCTGCTCTCTTGCCTTCTCACTACTCGTATTTATAAACAGAGAAAAAGAAAGAGAGAGTGAGAGAAGAAAAAATATAGATTAAACAAACTAATCTCCGTATAGGGAACAAATAATAATATTTTACGATCACTAAACATACATACTCACATACGGAATTACTCAGACTCAGAAGAGAGAGAAAAGTATATTTCGCTGTAATGTAATACAAAACAGCATATCGCAACAACAGTCTCAAAATGCATTGCAGCAGCATTTTTTTTTGTCAAAGTAAGCCGTAAGAAATGGCATTTTATTGCTTTCCATGTTTTTATTTTTTTATTTTTGAAAAAAAAAACTGGAAAACAGAAAACGTTGCTGTATTCAATGGTGCTGGTATGTAGTAGTGAGTGTGATTACCAGTTGCGTGTCTCAATTAACCAGCTTCACTAATTAGAGTGGGCACAATTGCGTTGTTTTTACGAGCCCTCGCTGTAAATTCAACGCATTAAACTTTATTTGCTGATGGAAGCCAGAGATACATATAAGTACCTACAACAACAACAACAACAACAACAACAACAGCAGCAGCAACAAATCTTGACCGGAGAAGTAAAAGTAAAGTAGTAGCAGTGCAGTGCAGTGCGGTAATAGTGGCCGTATTAGTTAATTGGTACATTAATTGTATGTCTTCGATGTTCGGAAGAGAGACAGAAACCATCCATCTTTCTAATAAAAAACAAACAAAACAACAAAAATTAATTTTTTTAACGCTTTTTTGTTTATCGGAAAACACGCCAAATTAAAAAAAGCTGCCTGCATTCTAGCATTCAGTCTTTAACTTGCCTGAAGCATAATAAATAAATTTTCTTTCTTGCATTGATCCATATCGTGCATAGGCGCACTACTTTTTGTAATTTGTTTACTTTCTACATCCAGTCGAAATACTATATAAATATATACTTCATGTCAACAGGAAGTACAAAAATAATAATGACTTGTTTAAAATAATGAAATCTAAAAAAAAATTATCAAGCGTTTTTTCTAAACACTTTCTTCGCCATATAAAAATAGCGGCATGACTTACTCAAACCTTGCAAAAAACAAACAAAGAAAATTACTACTACAAAGTAGTTTTTATTTTTGTTATTATGCGATTTTGTACGTGATACTGCAGCTGCGTAAAAAGGGAGCACCAGGATTCATTCAACCGCACAACGACAGCAACAGTATAAAGTAGCAATAATAATCATAATAATGAGTAAAAGTAAAGTCTATAATTTCTTCATTTTACAACTACTCCAGTTTCTCATTACACTTAAATATTACATTAAGTAAGTATTACAGAATGTAATTTCTTTTTCTTCAGAGAGAGAAAAAAATCAACCTCAACAACAAAAAAAATCATTTTCTCATCTAAAATTTCCTTCTCGGCTTTTCTTTCTCTACTGCATTATATTATTGCCTGGAACAACTTTTTGCCACTTAACCTTTATACTTATTCTATCTCCTCTCATTTTGATGGCAGTGGTGCGCAAGAAATGAAGTAACTAAAAAAAGATTACATTACATTTTCCCCCACAAAGTTAAGTAAGTACGTACGGTACAGCTGTGATCTTAAAGAAGACGGTTGCTCGATTGCTTGTCTTTTTATAGCCTGGAAATATGAAGAAATTTTATGACATTTTAGACTAGCAAGAAGAAGAAGCTGCAGCAAAAACACAGTATAATTCACACATATACACACACACACACACCACCTACCACCATCATCATCATCAGTAAAAAATCTTATTAAGGGAGACCGACTTGTGTGTTTTTTCTGTTCTTCTTCCTTTTCTGAAGAGTTAAAGTTTACTACTGCTGAAATAAATAAGTACATAGTAAAGTACTGCAAAAAAAATGCTGGAGAGAACCCAATCCGAGTGTGGAATATTTTTAAGACAAAAAAAATTTACTCTTTGATGATGAAGAAGATGGCTAAATTTTTTCCTCGTAAAATATTATTTTTTTTTTGGTTTATTACTTGCATAAACTAAGTATCGTGTTTTGTATTAGTGGAAAATAAGCTGAAGTTTTGAAGTTGGAGAAAAAACCAGCAAAAAATATTACTATATATATACATTACATCCTGTTTATACTTAATTCATTATTCTGTCGCTCATTCCTTCCTCTTTTCTCTAAGCTAAAATGTGCAAATACATGTATTACGTTTTTGGTTAAATTTGCGTAGAATACGAAAAATATTTTGTGATAGTTATATTGCATTACACACTTTTTTTGTATTTTTTTTACGTACTCGCTCGCTGTTTGCTTCCGCTTAATCATAATATAATCATCATCATCATTATGATCATGCTAGTAGATATTATGATAAAAATTATGCAATACATTTGCATTACTGTAACTCAAATCTAATAAATAATATTTTGTTATTTCCTTTCCTACACTCATTTGTGCATTTCAGTTCCGTGATTTTTTGCTTCTTCTTTTTCAAAGAAAAAAAAAGAATCACTTCGTCTTGTCACAACATCGACTTTAATAAGGTAACTCAGAGTTTCAAACGTTTTTTTTTTTGTATTGGGGGAAAAACAAGCAGCAGCAGCGAATGAGTAGGCAGAAGATTGTAGAAAAGAAGAGCAGCCAATTTTTTTAATGTAGAAAGAAAAAAGCGATGTTTGAAAGGAAATAAATCTTCTGCAAGAAGAACTTCTCCGTTTAAATAGATATATAAATAGCAGCTGTAGACTTCTAAAGGAGACGTAATATGTTAATGCTTTGAATGAGAGGGAAGTTACATAACAACACCAACTTATTCATAAAGTATTTTTTTTTTTGCAATTTACGGCAGTTCATGTACCTCTTTCGTACACAAATATTTTTGAACACGCAACAGTTGTCGATGTCACCGGAGGACTGTGCCATATATAATATACAATATTATCCTTCCCGCATATTACATCATTATCATCATCATCATCACTCCTCTTTTGTACGGACACTTACACAATAAATGCGAGTGTGTGTGCCTTACAGTCTATGATAATTAATTGAGTTATCACAACACTAACCTGTTTAGACCGTGTAATAAGCTTCTGCCGCTGCTGCTGCTATACGTAAGTTTATTTATTGGAGAGAGACTGAGGAAAGGAAACTAGTCAAAATCAAATTGATCGCTCTAATAAGAGTTCCGAGTTCTTGCTGTGAAGATATGACATGGGCATGACAAGCTTTACCGTGGTGTTCCCCTTTTTTTAAGGAAAGAATTACTGCTTTTGCGAGTACCTACAAAACGTAAACCATGAAATTGGTAAAGTTAAATAGGATTTTGAGAGAATGAAATGGAAATTGGTTTATAAGAACTTGTTCCCAATGAAAAGGAACCCGCTGTTTTGAGGTGATGTGATGATGGGGGAGCAGAGACCATGAATTGTTTCCTGTTTAATCAAAGACAGTTATTATTATTCTGTGTTATTACGACGCGACGATAGTCTTACGTGACATGTAATGCTGAAGTAATAATAGTATTGGTGGTGAAATGGAAAAAAGGCAGGTTATAAAAGAATCGCGCGGTTTTTTTAAATGTCGATCAAATACATATACTTGACAGTTTGACAATGATAATGATACGATACGTTTATTTTGTGGTGGAATGAATAAAGTGGCGTTTAGTGTATTAAGTAGGAGCAACTCAATTTCATGAAACTTGAAACCATGAAGCCTCCTTGTCGATTTATTGAAAGGAAATAAAAATATCGATAATAATAACTGTCATGTATTATTCAAAAGATCAGGTGGATTACCTATTTAGACAGAAAAGGCAGGTGTTATACTGTTTTTATCGAATGGAATGACAATCTGTCTTTTAAATTCAAATCAGCATGGAATTTATACTTTCATAAGTGTACCAATTGGATTTGTTTTTTTGTGTTTAACAAATCTATTTTAAGGGCTTTAAATGAATGCCTGGAATTGTTGAAGTTGACGTCAACTGCAATTACTTGACTGACGTCATTGCGAATAGTTAATCGTAAAATTCACTTAAAAGCAGCTAATAAGGCTAATCTTTTAGGAATCTGTTTACGCTAATTAGCAAAGTAAACGAAATAGCAGAATTCCTGGGAAATATGCCTTAAGCAAATCCGACAGATGTTATTATGAGTTATTACGTATATGTCAACAATTTTTTTCACGCATATTCCAACAAAATGTATAATATTTACAGTAATTGCCAATTAATTAATGACTGAATAAGGAGGTATTGCAAAAATGTATCAAAAACATACAGAACCTTCCTTCACACAGTAAAATGCACATGGGCAAACAGCAATTATTATATTCCTATATTTTTTTACTTTTATCTGCGTGCGAGTCGTCCTCGCTCGCTCAAACTCTCAGCTTAAATAATTAGCTCTAGTAGGTTCTAAGAAAGGAAGGGAGGAAGACGTGAACAAATTTTTTGTTGCAGAATTTAAATTCAGGAAGTCATGATACATATACATAATAAGTAGGTTGGTAAAGAAGCAACGTACTTCTTCTTGTTTTCAAGACCAGGTTAAGTAAACATTGTTTCGTAATAGGGCCACACCACACATCCTCTTCCGAAAAACTTCCCTTTAGCGCTACTTTAGCTTTGCTGTTTGCTTGAAGTAACTCGTGTAGACTTCTTCTTGAAAATTCTTAAAGGACACCAACAGGAGAAGAGAACTAGACTACACAACATCTTACGCGTGCTTCACTTTACAAGAAACTCATTATGTTTGAGAATACTAATTGGCATTATACCAGTCGTTATATAGCATAATATAATAGTACTTTAAAGGGAAGTATGAAGATAGAACAACAAAGGAAGGAAAGAGAAGAAGACGAAGGAGGAGGATTTTCTTTTCTCAATTTCACTTCCTTCCATCCGGCATCTTGTTGTCTTTGCTTGCATAGACACACACACTCACACTCACACAAATTTTCTTTGAAAAGTAGCACAAAC
This sequence comes from Lepidocyrtus cf. sotoi NNG-2020, assembly GCA_027744475.1. NCBI lineage: Eukaryota > Metazoa > Arthropoda > Collembola > Entomobryomorpha > Entomobryidae > Lepidocyrtus > Lepidocyrtus cf. sotoi NNG-2020. The sequence goes on along the minus strand of JAHZNJ010002971.1, from coordinate 11,419 downwards.
AAAGTAGTGAAGCAAGAAAGTAAGAGGATGTCGTGTCATATAATACGAACGGCTAAAAACTGACAAAAATTACAACTTAGGCAAATCCATTCCGTTATGGTGGAGGAGGAGGAGGTGGATCAACTAATCAAATGCAAGAGCCTATTACTTATTTTATGTAGATATAAATATCTAGTGTCATTCTAAAATTTAGACAAGAGGGATACGCTCGCTCTACTCTCTCTCTCTCTCTCTCTCTCTCTCTCTCTCTCTCTCTCTCTCTGTCTCTTTCTTTCCCGTTCTCTGCAACTTTTCAAAGAACATTAGTCACTTTTCGTGGAACACTTTCTCGTTGTCGGTTTCTCAGCTCGCATGGGACCGTGCCGTGTTTGCTCTTAGTTTCTTCTCTTTAAGTCTCTTCTTCTTTTCCTCCTCCTAGTTTTGCCTTCAAGCTGAAGAAAAGAAGAAGAGCAACTTGGTGCATTAATTACAGGAAGCGTCTTTTATATCTCTTCAACTCTCCTCTTCTTCTTGTCTTTCTGTAATCATCCCATGAAACATTTATTTTCTTAGTGCAGCAACCCAAAATGAGCAAGTCTAGTGAAAGGAAGTGTCTTCCTTTTTTATGTATATTTTTATAACTATTTTTGTAACTATTGCAATCCACAGTATATTATACCCACTTCGTATACTATACTACACCTTCTTGTTTAAAAAATTATACTCCTGTCGGCTGAGTAAGTGGAGTGCTGCTGACCTTATCGTTTTATGTATGCAATTTAACATGAAATTATTACGCTTTAGATGCATATACGTCATGGTTAAAAGAGGTTTTTAATGTAAATATTTAAAAACTTTGCTGCTGTGTAGCCGTAGCCCAACAATAGTAGCAGTAACTCGAAGAAGTGTCCAATTATTCTTCCAGTTCACTTCACCGCGTCTCGACTTTGTCTCGTCTCCTCTCCACTTCTTCCTCAATCCTCTTGAATCATTTATGAGCAGAGAATACAAAAAAAAAACAACAATCATTGCCGCATCAAAAAAGGTTGAAGGTTGCATTGCATTAGTGAAGTACTTCGCTCTCCAGCAAATGAAGGGTGACATTGCATTATTGGCTACTTTTTTCTTGATTTAATCAAAGAACAGAAAGAACGCAGAACGCAAGTGCAATGAGAAAACGAATTTGTACAGAAGGAAAAAAATCCAATCGTCTTGTCCATTTATAAATATATTTACTTTTTATATAATCTTATGCTCGGTTGACTTGAAGGTGACCTTTTCTTGAGATTTTGCATTTTGGTATAAACAAAAACTGGTGAGTTGAAATAAAAATGTCCTCGTCAATGAAATAAAAATCGAAAAATAAAACTAAATTTAAGAGCCAAGCTAGACTGTACAAGTACATATATATTATCTGTATTATAGAGTTTAGGTCAATTGAATTTCGACAATTTTAGTACGAAGTTGATGCAATAACCTTACATAAGATTAGAAAAGTGCAGCTAGTTCTAATCCACCATAATAATATTATCCTTTTATATACAAAGGGGAAGGTACATTATTGAAAAGAGCCAAGATTTGTAACTGTAACGTTCCCCTACACTTATCTTGTACCTTCTGCTACTACTACACAAACGACGAGAGAAGATAACGGAACGGAAGTGAGGTACACAAAAAACGACTTACACTCCCCGACAAACACAAACTACGTACGTAGGTTTTTCCTGTATCTTTCACTGCATCATCGTCATTTCTTTTTCTTCCTCTCCTCCAAGAAAAGATTCATGGTCAAAAGAAGAGAAGGAAAGAAGAAAACAGAGTCTAAGTCTAATGGGAACCCTAACGTTACTAAAGTATGACATTTTCTTTCTTTTTCCTTCCTTTTGTGGAAATAAAAGAAAAATACACACAGCCACCGACTCCAGCGACTAACGTAAGACGACGATCCCTCTTTATTTTATTGAAAGTAATAATTGAAACGAAGGGATGTGCACAGGACAGGACAAAAGCAGTAGGAGGCGAGTTAGAGAGAGAGAGAGAGAGAGAGAGAGAGAGAGAGAGGCAGAAGGAGAGAGTTTTTTCTCTCTGCCTTATTATGGAATAAACCAAAGTGAAGACAATGATAAAGAAAAGCAAAAGGAGAGTACTATAAGGTCCACTACGTTTATGTTTAGTGTATTGACATTGATTACTTTAGTGAAGGATCGTTACCATCTGCGACATTTCCCCCTTCTTCTTTTCTTGATCATTCTCTATTATTGCTTTGAGTTTACTACCCAGGAACAGAGGACCAAAAGACCAAAGTATATAATTTTCTCTGATACTGCTCTGAATGATGATGATGATTATGGTCTCTTGGACCAAGCAATCTCTATGTCTCTGTAGATTCGACGGCTTTTTTGATGCACTTTTTTTCCCTTTCCCTTATTCTTTCATTCAGTATGTTGTAAAATACCATAAAAATATGACTTTTTTTTGTTGCGTTGTGTTGTGAGTTGTTGCAGGCAAAATGTGTGCTGCTGTTCTTGCCCTTTTTTCTCCTCCCTTCTTGGTTGGTTTCTTCTTATTTTTCTTCATAATATTATTATTATCACAGTCTGATTCCTTCTTCCGTCTCCTTTCACTTATGTATTGACCTAATATTATGTACCTTTGTTGCTTTTCTCTGAAGAAATAAATGTCGTCTTTTTTATTTCTTTACACAACACAGCAGCAGGAGCAGGAGCAAGAGAATCAGCAGCGATATAAATATACGTTCCTGAGGCGTCTCAGGGACTGTACACTTTAGTATTTTTTTGTATTGGAGAGGAAGATACACACACACATATACCTATGTACATATATTATGCATAGAGGAAAGAGTTCAGGTTCATAGCAAAGCTTTTACGTTGTATGACAAAGAAAAGTATTATGTTAAGTTATTATACCAATGTGGTGGTGGTAGTGGAAAAGAGAGACTCGTGTTTACAGTAGTGAAGTTATAAAAGCAGAGAGATAGAGATAAATTTATGTACAAGTTTACACGAGCACTATACGATAATGTCCATTCTCTTCTTTTTTTCTTCTCCTTTCCTTCCTTTCGTTTTCTTTTGCTTGTATCAATATTGACCTGAAAATCGTGACAAGGCAGGGCAATAAATTCATTGACTGTTTGTTCTTGTCTTCTGTTTTGTTCTGTCCAGGGGTGTGTGGGAGTGTTTCTTTCTCTCCTTCTCTGTGTGTGTATTATTTGGATTTCCCTTCCTAGGAGAGCATAATATCTATTGAAGTATGCACGGGGACAATAAGAAATAATTCTGGAAGATTCCCTCTCGCTCTCCATAATACAACTCCACCAACCGCAGTCTTTCTCTTTGCCTCTTGTTGGTTTTTTTTTCTTTTTTCCCTTCCATCGTTTCCTCTTCTCCAGTCCCTTTCTATTTCTCCCACAGTCCCAATGCAGTGAGAGAAGAACAGAATTGTAGGAAGAAAAAAGAAAAGAGAGAACCCCATAGAAGTTGTAGAAAGCTTAAGTCAGTTGCAGTACCAAAGAGAAACGTAAGAAAGAAGAGAATAGCGTAGCACTACACACAGAAGCAAACTTATAAACTTAAATGTCGTCGTGGAATCATCTTATGCCACTCACTCCCTGTCTTTCTCGGTTTCTTTCTCCCCGTGTGTGAAAACCACACACATTGGTAATAAGATAATATTTGTTTGACCATTATCATTCCCTTGTATTTGTACTGGTGGCATGATAGTAGTTTTGCTTTTGCTCTTGTAGCGGTGGTAAAGTGAATTGAGAAGAATGGATGGATGAGAACATTGAAGAGGAAATCGAAGCAAGTTAGAATTTACTATTTTGTGTAAAAAATAATGTCCATACTTGTTTTTTTTCCTTTTCTCTCTCGCGCGCTTTCTCGCTTTTGCTTTTGTTCTAATATCTTAACAGAGAAAGAAAGAGAAACAGATAGAAAGTGAGAGCATAGAAGTGAAAAAGATTTATTTGCGATGGATGGACTCATGGGCTTGTGTAGTTTTGACCAGTCCAGTCGCTGTTGAATTCGATTATATTTTTGTCATCGTTTTTGTGCTTCTAAACGAAACTGAAGAATAAAAAGCAGAAGCGCAGTAGTATAGCATTTCTGTATATTTTAATCCATAAAAAGCCTACCTACAACGCTAAGATTAAACGTGTTTAATATTAGTAATATTCGAATGAGCTATAAAAACAAGTAAGAAGAATGCTTTTGTTTATGTTAATGTTAGGTTAAATGATTTCCTGGAAAAGGTTCATTCCTATCGGTTGTATGCTTGGTTTACTGAATTCCTCTCTAATTCGATTCCATTATTCTACGAAATGCTCTTCCCAACGGAAGTAGAATTGGAGGAAAGATGAGGCTCTCAGAAGAAGTTTTTTCAGCGGCAACGTAGTATTAGCTGCGTCGAGTAGCTTCTACGAAAAATTTTAGTTTAGTTTATGTTCATACAGTCAAATTAAATAACGAAAAACATTTACTACGATGCTGAAATTAAGCAGTGTATCCTAATGATCTATTACAGAGTGAAATTATAAATAAAAAACGGAGTAGTTGCATATTTTATGTGTTTTATCATCTCAACCGTAATCTCATTTTAGTGAGTTAGAAACATAGAAGCGCAGCATGTGAACAAAAAACGCGTACGTACGTTCGTTCGAAAGTTTTGTAATACGAAATTCAACCTTTGTTTGGGAACACGCCTTACTCACATGTATGAGACTTTCCCATGCATTGCCATTGATCACTCCTCTTCCTCCTCCTTTCGCTATTATGCTGAGTTCCGCTGCTGTTTTCTGTTTTGTGAGTGCGGGTAAGGAAGCGGAAGGAATTTTAATAGAATTATTATGCAACTGCATACAGAGCATAGAGCAGAGTCATTTCCTGTACTGAATTAATGATGAGGAGTCCCCTATTTAATGCTTTAAAAGTCCCTAAAGTGCCCATACATAAATAGTTGCCTATCTTCTCTCTCTCTCTCAAAAGTTTAGAGTAATATTCTATCCATACTTTAGGAATTATAATATATTCCTTTTACTTTTACTACGCTCTTGCCCGCCCTCTCATCTGTTTCCTCTCATCCGCCCCTGATTAAAATACAATATCACAGGGGGACGCTGAGGCTATGCCACACAATAATGTATGGAAGTATGCATGCATGCATGCACGACCATAGAAGAAAAACTTGTTTCTCAAAACTATAGAGAGAAAAGAAAAAAAAACTTTTTCTCGGCTCGGCATGAATAACGGGACCCTTTCTCTCTGAAGCAGAAGAAGAAGAAAAACGAAGCTGAAAACAAAAAGAACAAAATCTATATATTAAATGGTTTTAGACCACACACACACAAATTTCAAAGAAAAAGTAAAGTGGAAGTGGAAGAAAGTGGAAAGCAAAGGAAAAGCACTATAGAAATTTTTTCTTCTCAAAAGCATTCCACTATCACCACCACCACCTCCACTACCCTCACAATTCACCGTCCTCATCTTTGTAATAATTCCAGAGAGAGAGAGAGAGAGAGAGAGAGTGAAAAGGGAAAATGTAGGCTCGGGAAAGTCTTGAAAAGCGCATCTATAGTAGTAGTACTAGCTTTGAACAACTTCTCTTTCATACACAGAAAAAAATGCAGCTCAAATCAGAGCCGGCTTTTTCTGAGAAGAAGAAAAAGAAGCAAAATATATTTTTTGTGTGAATGCAAGTGAAAAGCTGCATATGTTTCTCCCTCTCCCTTTCACCCAAAGGATGTTATGTTATGATGCTATATATATACATAATAATATTATGATGTATGTACGGTACGTACCTACTACTATGCACCTTCTTCAGCCTCACTGCTTCCCTTTTTATCTTCACTTTTTTTCACTACATATCGTTCGAAAGTAGGTATGTATGTATGTACGTACGTAATAGCAAAGCAAAACAACTTTTCTCCTAAATAAAATCGTTAAGGATTTCAAGTTTCTAGGAAAAATGAAAATAAGCAAGCGAGGAGAAAAACAAAAGGATGTCCCTCCTTTAATGGCTCTTTACTTACTTCACTCAGCCAACAGAGAAAATCTTTTAATTTCTTATGTTGTGTTATATTGTAACAATATAACGCAATAGGTTACATAATATTTAGCTCTACACTCACATCACACAAAGCAAGGCAGGTATGTTTCAATAAGATTCATTCACGGATGTTTGCCCACATCATCATCACTATCATCATCATCATATAATTATTATGGAAGCATTGCTTTGGCGGACTTTCTCTACCGTAAAAATAGCGTAGAAATAATAATGCATTGCAAAATATGTGTTGGTTGGTGGTTTTCAATCCAGTTTTACTCTGCAGTAGAACTCTCTCCCTCCTCCCTACTTTTTCATGCAGTTAGTGGGGCTACTAATGAGTTTTTTCAGACCCATCTTGTTGCTTGAGTTCTTTCCTTCTGTTTTACAAAGGTAGATAATATGACTGAATGAATGAGCAAGTTTTTTTTTGCTACCGTTGCTACTGCTACTGCTGCATCGTTCTTTTTTATCGTTGTTCTTTCTCAAGTTAATACTTTACGGTTTCTCTAGCAAGAACTCTCCCGGTTTTCTTTTAAACAGGAACTACCATAGAGAAAGAATCAAATGCTCTTCTTGTTCTTTTTTCTTTCTTCCTATTTTCTTTATAATATTAAAAGATAAGCAATGTACAAATTACCATGCTGTAGTTCTTTCTACCAATAACTTAAAAAGAAAAGAAGAAAATCCTGCTGCTGTTGCTGCTGCCGCTGAATCGTTTTCACTTGAATCGGTTTTAAAGGCGGTTTTTTCTTTAAGTAGTAAGTAGTACTACTACGTTTTTTAACCTTCTTACTGTTGAACGCATAAAATGAGCTTTGAGTGGCAATACAAACGCAAAAGAAAAAGATGATGAGCGTAAGCATAAAGAAACTCTTTAATATTCTACGCCGGTATAAGATCTCTGCTGCTGCTGCTGCTGTTTTTCTTCAGAAAAAAAGAAAATTTTTACTTTCTCTCTCTCTCTCTCTTATTTTCCTTTTGGTCTCATTTTTTCAATGGAAAACGACCACCACCACCCACCCACTCACACACTCACTCACATACTTCAATCCGTATTACTACTTTTACTACTACTACGCCATATCCTCTTGGTTGTCGAGTGCTCTCCTTTCCTTCGGAATTTTTTGGATGTGTAGAAAGAAATAAGCTTACACGAATGCAAACAACAGAAGCGTGAGAGAGAAGGGAAAAAACGAATAAATGGAATGACCAACAGTCGCCACTTCTGCAAATATGGAATAAATACAAAAGAGCCTAATACTGAGACGGCGACAAGGTTTTTTTACTCTGAAGTGTTTGTGTGTGTGCACTTCTCTAAGAGATTGTTTACTTGCGTAATTTGACATAGTAGTAGGAGTTTGTCTACGGATGACGTGTAGCAAGTCCTAAGTAGTGAAGTGGTCTCCTCAAAATGTACATAATATAATCATAATCATCAAAAGTATTAAACTAATAATAATGATAACGGAACAGGTAGATATAACATAAAGTAAAATAAAATACTAATATATACATACGCCATATATTACTAATACCTTTCATTTCACGGAGATAATAATATATTTGCTTTCCCAACTTTTTGTATCAATTTATGTACTTATTGCTAAAAGATAATGAATATTGAAAAGGAAAGTTCCCGTCAAAGCATCATCATCATCATCATCATCATCATCATCATTATCAACAGTACAAGTGAAAGAGAGACGATGCCATCCATGCTTAACTCCACTATCACCCGCAACATTATTGATAGACAAGACGTAATAAGTAAATGTAGGGAGAAAGAAAGAAAGGGAAAGAGAGAGTAAGTCAATACATAGCAGTAGACTATAGGGATTACAAAAAAAATTCCTGGGAAAAAGTTTGTTATAAAATATTATGTATTCTTATGAGTCATATAAAGCATCATCATCATCAACATAATAGCATTATTACTGGCACTGCACTGCCATGTCATGCCCAGAAAATAAACCAAAATTCTTGTAATGTGTAGGTAGGTAGGTAGGTAGGCAATAATGCAGTGGAATTTGATTACCAGATTGTATTTGTGTAATGTGCAGTGTACTAGTAAAGCCGGAGCCTCTGTAGGAAAAAGTAGGTTTTTATTTCCTTGTTCTTTCTGTTGTGGGAGTGGGACTCACTCACTCACTAGCATACTACTTACCGGATCAATCTTTTTCGATTATTTTTACCCTCCTTTCTCCCAAATTAATTTCTTCCACCAAGCAAAGTATAGATACATAAAGCGTAAAAAGTTCGTTCGTTTGCGTTCTTTCCCTCCTGCACGTTCATTCATTCATTGATTCATTCTTTTATTCAGGAAAGAGAAGATTGTTGAAGAGAAGAGTGAGGTGGTGGTGGAAAGATGAACAAAAGAAAGATTTAATGTTTCCTTGATTCCATGATTCATCGTAATAATTTCATATGTATTTTTTATCTGATAATACTCTCACTCAGTCAGTCAGCAAAGGGATCATACATAAAATTATGATGATGATGAAAAAGTAGCAAAATATATTATGTACGTTAGTATAACAATAATATTTTGTCGGATAAAAATACATTATAATAATAATTTTCTCTTAGGGAACTCAATTTGTTTTTCTGATTAAATCAGGGAAGGAAGATAATAAAAAGGGTTGTGAAGAAAACAGAAAGAGAGTAAAAGAATGATAGGACTACTATAGAGAAACAAAATGGAATAGAATGAAATGAAGTTTGGTATGTGCTAGAAACATCTTTAGAGTTTTGTAATAAAGCTTGATTTTGTTTGAAAAAAGTCCAAACTAATTTATCCTCGTGATTTTTTAAATTGAATTAAGCAGGAAGTGGGAGTACAAATGCGTACCTATAAATAAGCATCTAATCGCAGAGTATTTATTACTTTCATTGCTGTGCTGAAGAGTTGTAGTCTTAAACAGTTAAATAAGCCGTAACATGTTCAGTTTGCGTAAAGAAAATGCAAAGAATTACCGTTCTTGCAACAGCTGATGAATTGTGTTGTATGTGGGAATTTTATACAATAAAATAAGAAAAAAGGATCTGATCTAACTAATTAAATAGCATTTCATTTTAAAGACATTATGGATTCGTTTTGTGCTTTATGCCACCCGATTTCTTCCTTCCCTTTGATTCTATTTTCAAGCTTCATCATCCTGATCATCATCAGAAACAACAGCACAATAAGAACAACATCAACAAAATACCAAACAGAGCATGGAAAAGTTATTGCGCGACCACGACAAAAATGGGGGGAAAGTTAGAAATAAAAAAGTTTTTGTCTTGTTGTTATTGTCCTTGTTTTTCCACTTTGCTATCAATAAAAGAAAAGAAACGAAAAAGAAGTGCTGAGAAGAGAGAGAAAGAGGAGAAGAAAAAATATTATCAATATTTTCCATTTAGTCCGCCACCCAATCATATCTCAAAGTTTCCTTTTCTTCCTCTCTCTCTGTCTCTCTCTGTTTTACTTTTACTTTTTCGACGACACAAGTTTATAAGTTTATAACTTGTAGAAAATGAGCTATGCTAAAAGTTTTTAGCAGGGAACATGACATGGGACAAAGCTGTCTGTTTCCTGCTTACGTAGTATTAAGTAGTATTATTGTATGTACATAAGTATCTACCTTTTTCCTTCCTTATTGTCATATTACTATTTTCGTTTGTAGTAGCTGTTGCTGAACTACAAAACCTGGCGACAAATAAACAGAACAGCACCACCACGCGCATTCTTTTTTCTTCTTCTTCTACTACTCCCCCCCTCTACTAAAAGTCCATCCGTGCAAAAAATCGTGACAAAAAAAAGTTCCTTTTTGCATGGCTAAAGTACGAAAGCGAGCAAAAAAAGAAAACAAAGAAGAAGACGAAAAGTAGGAAGAAAACAGGAAAAGTGGAAAGGGAGTGGGAGAGGCGTGTAATAATCCAGTAGTGATGTGATGTTGTTGTTGTTGCTGCTACTGCTACTGCTGGTGTTTTATTTTGTTGTTGTGAATAAGCGATAACCATTTTACACAACTTTGATGGCATAACTGAAAGGTTTTTATTTTCCTGACAAGGAAGGAGTTCCCAAAGAAAAGTTTCGCTTTCACGGCACTACTAAAACTGCTGCTGCTGATGATGACAATGATAGAGAATGGGTGACACCATCATCGTCATCATCATCATCATACATTGATTTCTTCAGTTTTGTTAAGTACGTTTTAGACAGTATTTGTCTAAAACGAAGTTTACTCAAATGTCAGCAATTTCACATTGTATTGATACGTCCCAAACTGTTTTAAATTTTAAAAGTGTCAAGAAAAACTTTGTTTTAGGCAACTCCACTTTCGATGAGAGCAACTTTATTCTTTTGTTATAAATAATTAGATACCTAAATTATTACTGTTTTGCGCACACAACACACACGGCTAAAAAACAATTACCAAAAATAACGATCCGGATCAATCAAATACGGATTTTGATGCAACTTTTACACCCAGTTTTAAATTCATGGACTCCAAGCGCTTTGATTTGTACCTAAACCCATTGCCCAGAGAAATTATGTTCCAATCGAAGCTCCGCGCTCAAAGTAATAGGATAGATTGATGCTTCAATTAATTTTCTTACTTAGATAACGGTTAATCATACATGCAAAGACAATATTCAATTTTTAGACGATGAAGGTGGAGAACGTTTATGCATAATATATTAAAATGGAATAGAAATCCATAATAATATACCTATATAGTAGCTTTATCATGTACCCAACGACAATAGTAAATTGCTCGCCATGTTTTCATTCAGATAAGCAAGGAAAACATGTAATTCTAGATAGAACCGAAATAGTAGCACATTACTTTTAACAAATTTGCTTTTAACTTTAAGTAGTATAACAACGACAACCGCAGCAATAGCAGAAGCAGCAATGGATTTAAGTGGTGGAGTAGTCGAAAGGGTTATCCTTTTATTTACCCATCTATGATAAAAAAAACGCACGAAAAATAATATTTACATTGTGGGAGTCGAAATGTCAGTTTTCTGGCTTGGAGGGTGGTGCATATACGCCTATAAGTAAATAAAAAAGACTATTTCCTACGCTGCTGCTGTTGTTGTGAGCTGACTTGAGCTCTGCTGCTCTTTCACTTCCCGTCTATTTTCTTTTTTCTCCATCCATCCGATCCATCTAACTATTTTCAGCTCCTGAAATACTTATAAGCTTTTGTGTGTACTGTTGTGACTAGGTTTTGAACTTGTTCATCGAACTCTGATATTATCATCATAATATTTTATGTCTGGTGACGTAATTGAACTATATAATAAACGATTGCAAAGCAACCGGTGTAAATACTAGCTTGAACCAAACGTTTTTCTTGACAAAAGCAACGATAACGTTTTG
>JAHZNJ010002970.1:0-20730 GCA_027744475.1 Lepidocyrtus cf. sotoi NNG-2020 | reverse complement strand
TTAATTATGGGTTTTATGCCTTCGATGTTTTCATTTTTATGGGATTTAAGCTATGGGTTTTTGAAATTATGGGAATTGAAATTATGGGATCAAAGGACAATTCCGTACGTAGGTATAATGTGTACCTACCTACGTGAAAATACTTCCATGTCATGTGAGGTCAGTCCAAAATATCTTATCTGAATCATTTAATGTAACAAAGTATCCAGTTAATAAAATAAAATCCTAAAAAAACAGCGCTCATGTATGTACCTACATGTCCTCTATACATTATCATTTATTCTGCTGGCTGGTCACATTATTTCTTGTGTGTAGGTCACGTTTTTAACATTTAGTCCGCTGCTGTTGTAGTTTCCCATCATTTTGGCTATACTTTATATAGCTCTCTCTACTCTCTACTCCACGTATGCCATTATTTTTCACTGCTTATATAATATGTAAAGTCAGAAGAAGAAGGGTAAAAAGGATGTTATTATTTGTTCAAATGTTAAAAAAATAAACAATTCTTTCAAAAAAGTTTGGTTTTTTTCATCCATTTTTGAGCTAGAAGGAAAATCTAATCTGGTTTTGTAAGCATTAGGTAATGTAATGTGGTAATACATTTATTTCTCTGCGTTCATGTTTGTATATGTGTATGTGTGTGTGTTTGTAAATGTGTGCGGGATGGTGGATGGATGGATGGAAATGGAAGGTGTGTGTCACGTCACAAAGTTTTCTTTTTGACTCTTCTACTCCGCTCTGATCTGACTTTGGAAGATATATTTAGCCCACCTTGCTCCCGATCGTGTCACTAGAAGACATTTCCTTGAAACTTGACAACTCGAACATTATTCACTCTACTACCAGAGAAGAGAAATAACCTATTTTACTTTACGTTGCGCTCCACGATTCCAGGAAATGAAGTAAAGATGGGGACAATGACTAAAGTGGAACCAACTAATCGTAAGAATGAGATAGGGACTTTAAGAGAGAGAGAGAGAGATGAACTGACAAACAATGCTTTTGACTTGGGTTTAGAGGTACTGCTGCTCCTGCTGCTTGGTTATATCTGTTTTCTATTCTCTACAACCTCTCTACCACTTTCATCAATTTTCCAGTCTGTTGTTGTATAAACAGGTGGATAGTTTTCTTTTTCGGGAAAGATCTGGGCACAGTTGATGATGTTGAGCGTTACATACAATCTTAAAAGTGGAAGAGGAACAGAACTTTTTATATGGTGGTCTATTTTGTTAGATAGATAAATGTACGAACGCACAAAAACGATAAGTTTACTTTAGTTAAAGCTTTACTTCCCTTCCATACCTCTTTCATTCTTCCCTAATAATGTTGTTGTTGTTGTTGTGGCTTTTGTTCGTTGACGATGGCGATGATGAGTTTCGCATTGTGTGCGTATTTGTGCGTATGTGTGTGTGTGTGAAGCAAAAAAAAGGGATCGTACCTTATAACCCAGCAGAACTTTTAGCTTAAGTTAAGTTAAGCTTCAACCATCATCAATACACACCTCCACAATCCCAACTACTCCTCCCACTCCCACTTCAAGTTTCCCGTTTTATTCATTTATCATTCATAATAATTGTACTGAGGTCTTTTTGGTTAAACTCACTAACTTAAAACCATCCCATTAGGGACGCTGGCTGCTGCTGCTATTCCACTGCTGCTGCTACTGCTACAACTACGACTGGCAGTAGTGCTACCAGAAAGAAATCAGTTTTGTCGATTCAAAGCTTTATGTTTCCTCGTTCTCTTGCAAACTACTGTGAGTGAGCCCAGATCCGCTTTCTTTTCAAACAACAGGAAAGAAAGAACGAAGGAAAGAAAGAAAGCGTAAAGTGCAGGTGGCGTCTAAAATATATTCGGCAGAACAGAAACCTCTTCTGCTGTTGAGAGAAAGAGAAAGAGAAATAAAAAAGAATGTGAATAGCAGCAGAAGCAGCAGCAATATAGTAAAGGAAAGCAAAGCAAAGGCGAAGTAAAGCAGTAACAGAGAAAATGTGATGCGATGATAAATGAATCTATAATGCATGCTATGATTATGGGTGGAGGTGGCCGGCTTGCTGGTGTTGCTGTTGTTGTTCTTCTTCTTCTCTGTTTCTGTTCTCCTTTTATAATTCTCCAAAATTTTCATTCTCATCTCGTTTTTTTCTCTCCTGGTTTAAGGAAAGAAAAGAAAATTTTGCAGTGGTAGTAGAAAGTAGAAAATAAGAACGAGTCCCTCTACATCCACTCACTCTCCGTATTATATAAATGTGTGTTTGTGCTGTAGTTGTAGTAGTATATGTAAGTAGGCTATAAACATTACTACGCTTTGCTGCTGCTGCTCTCACAGCGATTTTTTATATCGTTTTAGATCCAACTCGTGTTTTTTAACATTAGAGATTTTCACTTTTTCTCCTTCTTCTACTTCTGCCTCTTCGTTCTCTTCTAAAAAGTTTATTCTGTAGTGAGTCGTGAGCAAAGAAGGTATAAATGAGAGAAAAGGAGCAAAAGCAAAGCGGGAGGCACGGCGTGAGCAAGGCAACTTTTTCATCATGGCTGTAGGGCAATAGATCGATGAAAAAGAGAGAATTAACCACACTCACAAATACATACAAATCCCGGAACTACTTTTTTCTTCTTGGATGTGATGTGATGTGATGTAGTAAAAGTAGAAGTAACAGAGGCATTTTAGTTCCTTTTTTAGTTACTTTATACTTATGTGCTTAGTTAGTTAGTTAGTCGGTTGCTTAAAGTTGCTCTCGGTTCCTTTTTTGATGATGACGACCGCGATGCTGTAATGATGATGATGATGAAAGAGCAAGACGAGAATTAAGCGATCAAATTTCAACAAATAGCAAAAACCGTTCCCCAATTACAAGCATTTGCTTTTACGTCTTTTTCTCTCTCCCTCTCTCTCACTTCCAGCTATGGTTTAGCAGTGATCCCAACAAATTCCTGACACTGCTGCTGCTGCTGTTATTACACTCACCATCTCCACCACCACTGCTGGCCCAGCTTCAGGGGGAACAACGAGACGAAGTAGTAATGGCAGAGGTTAATATAATAACTTAAGTAAGTAAGTAAGTGAGCAGGGTAGCTTTTTTCTCCGAAAAGTCAACTTTCTTTAGCAGCTCATGATCCGCAACAGCAGCAGCAGCACACACAAATATAATAATAATTATGAACGGTTAGAAATACTTTGGTAAGCTAAAAGCTATAACGCCTAGATGACTTTTTTTCACAGAGAGAACGAACGAAAGCAAAGGTACAATACGAAACATATTACATATTATAAGGTCAAAGGCTAATTCGTTAGAGAGAGAAGAGAGAATGAGAGCACAATTCGGCAGAGTGTGTAAATAGTAGACTTCGCTTGAGAAATGAAAATGGTCAAAGTTTCTGCTGCTAATGTTGGTTTAGTTTGGTTGGTATAGTATACAATAATAATAAGAGCGACAAAAGGTATGTTGTCCCTTTCTTCCTAAAATGCAATGTACATTACAGTTCATAATTTTCCTGTAGAGAGAAACAACGCAATATTATTATAATTGACTTTTTTACTAGCTCAGTATTTATTGCAAGTACTCTGATGTCCGTCCTGTAGTAGTAATTGAGCGTAGTAGTAGTGTTATTGGCTTGGTGAAAAATGGAGTTGGACACATGATCGACATAAAATAAAATAGGAATAGATTGAATTGAACTCTGAAGAAAATTACTTGGTTGGAAGGCACATATAGCTTCAGGTATAAGTAACTCTAGGTATGTATGAATGTCTATATATAAAAATAACTAGCATTTATTTGTTACTCTACTCTAAAAAACCTAGATCCCCTTCCGAAAAATAACACTTTGAAAACACAACTCACAGGCTTTTTACCTCTTTTCCTTAATTACTATTAAGGCTGCCGCTCTACAACAATGCCATTTCCTTCAGAACAACAGCAACTGCAGCAGCAGCAGCAGCAGTACAAAAACAAAAAAATCATTATCATTAGTATCGTGTAAATGAAGTAGATAAAAAACTAAGAATAAATAAGATAAGACGAAGGAAAAAAATCCTTTGATTAGTACTCTGCTTCTCTGCTCTGCTCTGTTTTTTTTTCATGGCAAAGCAAACGTGATAAGTAAGTAAAGCCTTAAAAGAAAGAATAGAAAGGGGTAGGGTAGAATGGAAGTAAAAGTAAAGCCGGGATCTATCAAAAGCAATTCTAATAAAGAAAAAGGGAAAAAGCCCTCCGAGGCTAGAGAATAGAGAGATCAATAGAATGGGAATCTTTCTTCTTTTCACACAGCCCCAATAATTGTCATCATCATTGCCTAGAGCAGCAGCAGCAGCAGCATATCAGAAGCAGAAAATGAAACAAAGCAAAGTGTGTAATCATTTATTTGCGTTATTGTCAAGATTAGAGCGAGAATATTTAATGACATAGTCTATTATAACTAAAGTTGATACAGATAAATTTATACGCAGGTACATTTATACAGTATAACAGCCGCTGTTTTGTTTCGTTCGGTTCGAGTTTTCCGAAAGTATAAAGAAAGGAAGGAAGGGAAAAGAGAAGCTAAGTGCTTTGGTCACTTACTCACTCTCAATTTAATGGATGAGAAGGAATAGAATGATTAAATTTTCTTAAAAACGTTAAATTTACTTTAGGGTCGTAAAATGGAATTACAGATGGGCCAATCGGACGAAGTAGTGTAGTGTAGCGTCGTAGTGTTTTGTTTTTTGTTTGGTGGTGGTGGTGGTGGAGGGTGACACCATGCAATTTCTTAACCGGATTTCTCGGTTCTACAAAAAACAGACTAGTTGACTTTTCTGAGTACGGACGGGCGACAGAACAAGTAAAACGGATTTGTGCACTGACCAACAAACAAACCTGAAACGTGACCTGGAACAAAAGAGAAGCAAGAAAGCCGATATTTTTATTATTGCATTGTACTAAAGAAGAGGAAAGCGTAAAAACATAAAATAGCATAGCATTATTGCATTCTACCACATCATCAACAACAGCAGAACAAAATGAACATCATCATGCACACTGCTGCACCAATGCACACGTCCGTCCATATTATTCAGAGAAAATCTCTAAGATTTTTGTTATTTGTTACCAATCAACTGTTTAAAGAAAATTGAAAAGGATCTCCTCAATCTCTCTAAGTGAATTTTGATTCTTCCTTTTTAAAACAAATTTCTCAGCCGTCAAAAGATCCTCTTTGTGTTCACTTGACAAATTGATGTTTAATAAGTAGATAAATTGTGTACACAATTTATACACACACAATAATATTCTCGTTGGAATAGTTCGAAGGATTAGAATTGGAATCCCAAATGGAAACGAAGAGAAAAAGAAAAGAGAATGAAATGGGAGTGGAAGGAAGAGAAGGCCTTGGCATACATAAAGAAAGGCATTCCTCTTCTTCTTCCTTTAATTTCTTCCTCTCTCATCTCAACGTCTTTTACTTGCGTTGTTGTAGTATTAATATTAAACGAAAACGAAAAGACTTGAAGCAATTGAATTCCATCTTCCTTTATTATTATTACTAAGAAATGTAAAGATCACATTAAGCAAGGCTGTTTATTATTACTGTTTGGTTTAGCTTTTGAAACTCTTTAATGTGTGTAATCATCCTCATCATCTTCATCGTTTCGATAAAATGATACATTTTTATTTCTTCTTCGTTGTTTCGGTTGCTGCTGCTGCTGTTGTTGTTGTTGATGATGATGATGATGAGTGTGCATATCATCATTGTCATCATTATCAGCATCATCATCATCAAAACCTATTCAATCTCTACATTCTAAAGGTATCTAAAAGATAAAATATCGTATCGTTGCGTTGTTGTTCTCTCTCTCTCTCTCCGAATAGAAAAGGATGATGGAAGTCTTCAGTCTTTTGAAATATTACTAATTTTCATCAAATCTTGATGATGCTATTCTGCTTTGCTACCCTTTTCTTCCACCACCACCACCGATGCTGCTGCTATGCCACCAACAAATGAAAGCATTTATGACGATGCGGATTATTTATTTATCCTCACCCAAAGAAATATTATTCATCCTGGTAAGGAGGAGAATAAAGCCGAATATCCTGCACAACTCACTCACTCACTCTCCGCTCCGTGTGTATTTTCTTAATTCCCTCTGATGCTTCCTCTCTGTCTTCTTTTTTTCTCCTCTCCCTCTCATCTTTTTCGAACAAATTGTACAAATTGATTTCACCCAGTCCAGAAGAGAAGTGCTATGAAAGGAAGAAGAGAGGAAAGCTTTAGCTTTGGTGGTGGTGGTGGTGTGGAGGAATGCACTCTCCAGAAATAAATGATGGCGATGATGATTGTGATGATGATGCTCGCATTTCTAAGGTTCCCAGAAGAAATTACAACATCTCTTCGTTGTTCCCCCTTTTTATTATTTTATAGAAACCAGTGAGTGGAAAGTAATGCGATGCAACCATTTATTGATTCTTCTTATATTCTCATTGGATCATCATCGTCGTCATCATCATCTTTTCAATCGATGGATCGATACCTTCTGCTTTTCTCTCTCTCTCTCTTTGCAACTTCTGTAAGTGAAGCGGGGTTGGAATATTTGAAATATAGGAGAAAGAGGGGCACACACACACACAGACACACAAGAGCGGAAAGAAAATGATGATGATGATTCGGAATTCGATAAGCAAGTAAGGAACTTGCTCGGAAGGAGAAAAAAATATCATCATAAAATAATAAAAAATGACGATGGTGATGATAATGCATCTTTTTTTGTATAAACTACCACTTCTACTACTACTACCACTACGACTGTCGGTCCTCTTCTTTTTGTGCTCATTAAATGAGCTTCGTATTTATTTTCTGCTCTGTTGTTACTCATGACTGATTCCACACTGCACTGCACTGCACTATCACATCACCACTACTTTATTTTCGGGCTGAATCTATCTGTCGGTAGTATTTATATCACAAAGAGGAAATTGGAAAAAATGAAATCTTACATGGATCGCTATTATATTAAGTTCGGTATCAATGCAGTTTTAATAGAAAAAAAGCTTAATGTTCCCCGCTGCATACAAATCATACTTCTTCTTTTGCTTGCTGTGGATATTCCTTTTTTCTTTTGCTTGCTTTAAAAAACGAAAGGAAGGAAGAAAGAAGGAAAGAAAAAAAACTATTTATAATGCTTTGATGGATACGAAGTGAGGTGACTGACAGGCTTCCTTTTCACCATTTATCCGTTTATGTGTTCGTTGAAAAGGGAGTGAGAAAGAAAGAGCAGAGAGGATTCAAAACCGTCAACTAATCTAATGACGATTTTAAATTCAGAAAGAAAGAAAGAAAAAGAAGCTTAAAGATATGCACATCAAAAGGAAAAGTAATATACATATTCAATTTGGATTAAGCTTCGTCTTCCAATTTGTTACGTACTTATCCGGAATCCACTCCACAACACACACACACACTTGTACTGCCTGCCACTCCACAACCAGCACAGCAAAAGCATTTACCACCACTAGCATCATCATCATCACAGAACCGCTGCTGCTTCTCCACCAAAAAAGGATTTCCCACTATTTTCCAAGTTGTCGACTTGCAATAACCAAATGTAGTGGAGTGCTCATTGTGTGTGTCGTTATTTCCCATTATGAGCTCTTTTCTCCATCCGGCTTTTCATATCATTCTCAGACATTCCTTCAAAATCCCGTTGCTTTTTTATTACTCCTTTCCCTTCATTTTCCTGCAAAATGCGATGAAGATGATGATGCCATGCCATCGACATCACCCACTAAAGCAATTACTCTCGTTCTTCTTCTTCTTCTCTCCCTGTATTCCACTCTCTCGCTCTATTTTACTATCTTGTGAAGAAGCTTTTTCTGAGAAAAGAAAAAAAAGCCTGGCATACTTTTCAACATCCCTAATTTTTCTCCCCGAAATGCATCCTTTCACAATCCTTTTACTTGCAATAAAATTACACAAATTTACGTAATGATTGTGAAGAGTTTTACCTACTACATGCTATAAACAACACACAGACTACAACATGATGATGATGGCATTGCTAGAATATTATGAGAGCATCAACTCAACAGAAGCATCATTATAACGGAAACCACAGAGAAATAAAAGGGAAGACTGAAATGATGTGTCCATCTGGTCCCAGCTTGCTTCTCGCTATCATCACAACCATATTTATCTAAATTTCTTTGGCATATGCATATATCACAGATAATTCCTTCGTAATTTAAGGACGGCTCTCTTTCGCTCTCGTATGTTTTATTCTATTATGTTAACTAACAGGATTATGCAGCATTTCCAAAACCTGAGCTTTTCCTCCAGCTTAGCTTAGCTTTTACCTCCATTTCATGGAAAAGGGTGTACAGTAGTATGCTTAGGCTATAATAATATGGAGGACACAAGTGGATCATAATGAAGATTTTGATTAGCTGAGTTAAATCCACCAAAATAGGAGAAGCCGAGCCGAAGCCACCACCGCCGCCACGATCATTTCAAATGCAGAGGTATACATGTGGTATGGTATGACTGTGATGATGTGCCACACAGAAGCAGCTACATCAGTCTTGTAAATATCACGTTTAAATATTTGTTCTGTGATTCTCTCTCTGTTCTTTTGTGTAATCTCCAAGCTTTAGGAGTTTATTCAACCACTAAAATATACATAATACAAAGCTACAAAGGAGAACTACCTTGTAACAGTGGAGAAAGTAAAATATTATTATTAACAAAAGGTGTGTAAGTTTACAGCAAATGGCGGTTGAGCTTTTTCCCGTAATTGACGAAGTGAAAATTGAGGCTGAGCAGGAAAATTTCTACTGGAAATAAATTTGGTTTTATTGAAAATTTGCAAAAGCCGTTGCGCTAAAGCGGCTGGGTAGGTAAGCATATGCGCAGAACAGAACAGCCGATGTACTTTACCAGTGCAGTACAAAAATTTTCTTTTAATTAAAAAGATGTTAAAAAGAAACGACGAACGTACGTATTATTATAGTAAAAGGAAGGGATTAGAAATGTGACAAAAAACAAAAGACTTGATTAAAATAAGAACAGAGCCTAATGGGAATCAAAAGCGAAAGTTTTGGACAGGGAATGAAGCAGCAGCACAGCAGAATCAAAAGCAGAATGCATAATTTTATTATTATACAATCATTCAACGATGAAAGAACATTTTCGTCAGCAGCGTTGCTTTTCTTCTTCTACTCGTCAGGAGGAGGATGATTAGCAGCAAAGCAAAATAAAGCAGTAAAATGATGAAATTATAAAATGATGAGAGTAAAGTAAGATATTACTACTTTAGCTGGAAATTTATGCGGAAGAGGCACTACTACAATAAAAGCTGCACATATTATTATAAAACACACAATACATAAATAAATGAACATGTGGTTAGCTAGCTGGATTCTGAAATTTCTGAAAGATAGGAATTTCATTTGCTTCTCTCACAAATTTCTATTCGAGATATTTACTACTGAACACACACACGTACATAATCATCCTCTCGCCATCAATGCGAACATAAAATGGGAATCAAAACAGATTCAGATTCTTCAGCAAGAAGAACACTTAGTATTTCATTTTCCCTTAAAATTCTGAAATCCTATCCTTTTTGGATGAGAAACATCATCACATCGCATCAGCGAAGAAGAAGGTAAGCAGGAGTAGCAGCAGCAGAAGAAGAAGACAAAGAGCCACTACTGATATTGAATAAAGGCTATTTGCTGCTGCTGTTGTTGTATGGGCTTATCCTTATGGGCTCCACAATTCAACCTACTCCTTTTTGCTGTTTACACGGCTATCTCACTGTTTCTATTAAAATTATCCTGTCATGCGAAATAAGTATTAAAAACTTATATAATCGTAATCGAGCTTTTTCATGGCCTCGAGGAAGGAAAGAGGAAAGGATAGAAAAGGAGGAGGATGATTATGATTTGGTTTTGCTTGCTGATGTTGAAGCTTTTCAAGACGAAGAAGAAGAGATGATGATAAGTAGGATGAAGTTTATATAGGCCCTTTCTGTCTTTCCTGCTTGAGACTTGAGACTTGAAACCTAAAAGCAAAATCCAAATCCAGCATGGACCGCTGCGCTCTTGTTTTGCTGCTGCTTCTTTGTTAAATGTGTGTGTGATGCGTTATTAGAGTAAATAAAACATGACGTTTTCTCCTTCTGCCTCTTCTCTCCTTATCTCTTTCTCTATAATATCCCATTGAACCATCATCATCATCAACAACATCAACATCGTCTCTTTCTGAATCGTCGTATTCGTGAAAAGCAGAAGTTACAGTAATAATCGAGGCAATGCGATAAAGTTGCATCTGCTGCTGTGTTATAGTAGCTAACCTAACCCTTTCCCGTCAGATGATAACATTACTACTTTGTTATTGCCAGGCAGAGAAAAAGAAGCTCGTTGTTGGAGCGAGAGAAGAGATGAAGATACCGAGACAAGTTTACTTTTTGAGAACCGAGAGGAGCATCATGGAGGTAGTATAGTATACAGATAGATAATAGTAGTAGTAGCATAAAAAGCATTAGCATAACCCTACAAAGAAGGAAACCTAACTGGAAAAGATGTTTTTTCTTCTTCCTTCCCTTTACCCTACTTCGTGTGTGCATCGCATACAATAAAAAATATAAGATAGGAAAGGATTTTTTGGATCGATTACCTACATGGGCACTGCTGTAAAAGAAAGAAAAAAAAGCAGCAGAGTAATGTTCGCGGAAAGTATCTCTGAAAAAGAAAAAAAGCCTTTCTGGAAAAACGAAGGCCCCTTTAACTTTAACGGAGAAGATTTGTGGAAAAGTGGGATATATCAAGGAGCAGTAGCAGTATTATAAAAAAGCATGACATTATATGCACGTATGATGATGACGATGATGGGAAAAGGATGCTTCTTTTCTTCTTCTTCTTCCCTACTTATCTACTTATCTATCACCTCTCTTCATCATTATTTCAGCTTGCTGTTGTACATACGTCCATATTACGTATGATGAGATGAGATGATGATGCTTTTCTCTTCTGCTGCACAATTTTTTTTATTAGAAGAAGAAGAAACAGAGCAGCCAGCAGAAGCAGCAGCAGCAGAAGAGCATTTCAGTTTAGTGAACTGAAAAAAGGGAAGGAGGAACGAAAAAGAACAGAGCACATTTATCCACCTACTTACTTTATTTTATATCATCATGACCAAAAAATAGTTTTTTAAAAACTAAAAAGTAAAATGCATACTCACACAGACCCAAACTTACACACACACACACGGAGATAGTACATCATCCATCTCTATCTGTCTTCTTATATTCATCCAGCCAGAAATACAAAAAGGTATTGATGTCGGCTTAGAGCTAATGTTATCTGATTTTGCTGGAAGGCAATCTCTTCCCTTTCTGTCTTTCCTTTTCTTCTGCTTTTCAACTTTTTTTCTACTGAAATATACAGATACACTTTAGTTTTTAGCAGCCTACCCCTATTCATCTTCCTCCTTTTGCCGGGCGTCGTCTTTCTTCTCGTCTTATCCAGTTCTCTAGATTTAGCTAAGCCAAAAACTATTTCCATCCTTCTGATATCTATTCAGACTTTTTTGAAAGTGATCGTCATCAACATCAGCAGAGAAGCAGCATAGCATTATGATAGATAGTGATCATCCTTACTTTTTACCAGCTACAGCTTTAAAACGCAAAGGCAACTCCTACAAGTTATGCTTTTTGAAAAAAAGTTATAAGATAATATATTCCTTATATAATAATAATATTCTTATTATAAAATAAAGTTATGCTTTTATTATAAGCTTTTATATAATGTACGTATGTGCTTCTTATCCTTCCTGGGAGATTGTAGTAGGCATGTACGCGTACAATACGTCGTAGGCTTCATAAAATAATAAAAGCTTTTCACTTCGTCAAGTTACATAAGGACGTACACCACCACTAGTCCATTGTTCTCCGTCTCTCTCTATCTCCGCTTCTCTGCCTGCCTGCGTACTCCTCAATTCGTCTACTTTTCCATTCAAGGACACTCTTTTCTGACTGAACCCTTTTTGATGTTGATCACTTGTGCAATGATACATACTTTGATTTGAGGTGTGGTGCGTATGATGTTGAGGATGATAATGCGCTTCCTCTTTACTACAATCAGACAATGCAATGCTACTTTAACTTTACAAAGCTAAAGAGTTCTCTATTTGGATTTCTCTTGTTGTTCGCCACCACCAACATCATCATGATGATCATCAACGTTTCTCTTCTTTCCACATAGTCCCAGTTTTTAACATTAATGATGATGAATAATGATCCATTGTTATTCCCTCACTTTACATAATACAATATTTTTTACTATGATGCTCTTCCTTGCAATTTCCTTCTAAATATATTTATTATATTATATAAAAAAAAGTCTGTGCGAGTAGGATTATCGGAACTCAATTTTTTTATAAAGCAAAAATGGTGTCTGACAGGCTGTACACCTTTGTCATCGTGAATAGCTCTTGTCTTCTTGTCTTTCTTCTTTCTGGAGAAGAAGTGGTGGTGGAGAAGTTCACCTTTGAGCCGTGTTTTACAGAGAGAAGAGGAAAGGAGGTTAAGAGGCTTTGTACACACACACATACACACAAGAACTGTTACTGTTCTGTTCAGCTGATAAAGCCCTGCAGGGACATTTTTATCTTATAAAAAGTACAATGGCATAGAGTATGAGTATAAACGTTTTATATGCTATGCATGCGAAAAAAACGGTGTCACTATTGAGAGGAAGCCTTCATTCTATTCTATTATATAAGGAGAAGGAAAGTAGATCATGTTACATGAGCAAACCTCTCTCTTTCGCTCTCTCTCTCTCTCTCTCTTGTTATTTTGAGAAGTGATCATGAAACGATGTAATCCTCTTAACATTTTTTTTCTTTTTCTTGTGCTTGCAATAAAAATTGTTTTCGGGTTCTTGCATGTTGTTTGTTGCCTGTTTTTGTTTGTTTGCATACTTATGTTTAAGGATTAAAATTACAATGAGGAGAATGGACTCTATACACAATCTTCATTGTGCTTGTTGTGTAAAAGGAAGAATGAGAACAGAAAGGAAATCTGCTAAACAGGAAAAAGGAATAAAGTTTCAGATGGAAATGGTTTTACTCCACTATCCATGTCCATAAAAAATATAATTTATTCTGATTTTGTTGCTGCTGTTGCTATTTCATTCTTCTTTGCGTTACTTACTTCCATTTCATATTGATTTCTTGTATTCATCATTATAATATATTATTCATAATAAATTCTTCCACTCGTTTTGGTAATATGATACTATACAATACTGCTAGTTTTTAAGTAAAAGATTCAAATTCAAATTCAGCTGGATCAAAAAGCTTCGATGTTGGCCTTGTGCAAGAAGTATCTTCCGTGAATTTCACTTATTCGACGTATCGCTTATGGAGAGAACGGAAACAAAAATGATATTTTTTTGCCTTTGTTGATAACGAGTTCCAAAGTACAACGGAACTTAACTATCAATAATTTTACTTCATGAAATTTCAGCAACAGAACAACCAGCCATCCAATTGCATCGTCATAGTCTTCATAACGTTTTTTTACAGCGATGATGATATTATGATGATGCTTAATGCTTGGTTTTGGCATTGCATTATTGCCATCACATAAAAAACTGAACATGAGATGTTCTTAATTGAGTGTATTTTTTCATTTTTATTTCGCACTACAAAAAATAATTAATATATTATGTATACAGCGTATATAGTAATAGTAATATTGTATACGGCGTCGGTTTTTATGAATTCTTACACTACACACACAGAGAGACAGAGAGAGAAAGAGAAGCGATAATAATTTTATTTACCCCTTTTAAGTAGTTTTTTAATGCTACGTTTCTTCCATAAAAAACAAGTAATTGCTTTTCTCACTAGAAGAAACTATTACGCTTCTGCCTGCTCAGCTTCAGTTCAGCTCACAGGCAGTCACTTTTCTTCCTTCTCTTCTCTCCTCCAACTTCACTCCACAACCTTCAATTTTTCCATTGTGTTTTTGTCGCATTTCTGACAGAGCTGCGGTGGTGTGGTGAATAAGTTACAGCAGCAACAGCAGCGCTGTTGTTAGTTATGAAAAAAAACTCATTGCCGGTAATCAACCAACAAGCAGCAGGTAAATGAGAAACAGCAAAAAATATATGCTCAAAGCCATTTTTCTATGCCACTGACTCCCTTATTGCTGAGGGACAGATTATTATTGTTATTATGTAACACGGCTTTTCTTCTTACCTCCTTTCAATTACATTTTTCTGTAGTATTCTCTCATCTCAATTTACTTCACTCCTTTGTCAGTTACACTTTCTAAAGTTGTTAGTTGCAAAGTTACTTTACGTATTAAGTCAAATTGTAAATTGAAAAGAAGGGAGTTTGATGCTGGTTTACTCCTCTGCGGTTAGGAAAATCAACTTCATACGAAAATGATGACGAATGACGATGCGATGCGATGCTGATTAGTTTTGCAATCAATGTTTTGCTTTGACTTACCCATCTTACTAACTTCGTAAGCCGAATCAGAGAAATATGGTTTAGAATTGTGCAAATGAAACTACGAAACTCTTTTTTCCGATAAACCTCAACTTTATTTTTTTTTACATTTTTTCGAATTTTTTAAATGATTTCTTCCCTTCCCTCATTTACTTTTCAAACCAAAATTTATTACATAATCAGCTTATTTTTAGATTCTTCTTATATTATTGCATCCAACATTATATAATAATTGGTAAGGTAATTTTTAAGGGTATGGTGGTGATCCTTGTTTGGCTGCTGACATGCAACCCCGAAAGAAAATTACTTAAACATACTTACTTAAGTATAAGTTGAGGCTAGCAAGGTTCGCGTTCGCTTTTCTCTTCTTGCACGTTACTTTCTCACTCGCTCCTTCTGCCTCGTATTTATTTTTTTCATAATTAACTCCATCGTTTTAAAAGTAAGTTGATTGTTGCTGGCCCTCATCGTCATTCAATTCATCCTATCTTACATCATTTTTATATACATCCGTTTCATTTTTACTTGTTTCCCTAAAAAAAATTTTAAACCTCAACAGATAAAATGGGAAAGCTATTGTTTCTGTGTTGCTGTTGTTGTTATTATTGTTGTTCTATTGTAGTTGTTACTTTTTTAACCCCATAATTAAACTAATACTCTCCTTCGCCATTAAAACAACAACTGCGGCAGAACGTCGTCATATTCATCATTCTCATGATCATGATGGTCACCCTACCCTTCAACCTTTCCTTTAAAAAGCTTAACAAAAAACATACATTTAAACTCAAACAAAACAAGACTGGTTGTGGGCCTGTTTGAGTAAGTAAAGTAAAGCAGATAATAAGTTAAATGTGTGCAGTATCGAAAGCATCAAGCCGTGTAAAAGGTTCATCCTCAAGATTATCACGATGATGATGATGATGTCGATGATGATTATTTGATAATATGGTCTAGTGACTGAAGTGATTGTTATACCAACATGGATATTTACTTAAAGAAGTCCATTCATTATCCACAAATTCCATTATATTTATTTTAAGAATTTTAAGTATGAACTGCTTTCGGTTTAGTTTGGATAATGCGGTTCACTTCACTTTACTGCACTGAACGTTCAAAATTAAATTAAATGGCTTGAATTTACTTTTGATGGAATCTTTTTCTTCTTGTGAGTAAATGAAACTTCTTACTTCGAAATAATGAAACGGGAAAATTTTAAATAATGTGTACTTAAATAAATACATTTTTTGCCGCAGAGATGATTAATGACTATAATTCTTCATCACTATAATATTATTATTATTTTAATTATTTTTTATTTAATAGTTTGGCGATTTCATTTGCCTTGAATACATACTCCTTTAGTAAAAATCAGAAACCAGAAACTAAAAACTGACAAAAGTTCACTAAAAGAATTCAGAATGTAGAAGCTTTCTTTCGTTTGCCACAAAATCATCATCTTCTTTTCTTTTCACAGATTCCACAAAAAATGAGCAATTAACTAATAGGGTAGGGGAGCTCTCCACAAATTAGTTATTACCCGTGTGTACGTGTGTGTGTGTCTGTCTGCCTGTGTGTTTAACTAAATCAATGAAAATTTAAACCATTCCTTGTTAAAATGACAAAAAATGACCAATTACGAAAAAAGAGCTGTGTGTGGAGCCAGCATGAGCTTCAACTGCAGCAGCAGCAGACAAAATCATGTTTGCATTTCTCCCTGTTTGAGAAGGATTTTTACTGCTATTTCATGAGTCATAAAACAAAGAACTGGGAAAAAATATTTGCCAGGTGTTGGTATTCTCTGTGAGCTGCTTTGCTTACCTACCAACGCCACCACCACAAAAATACTTACTACTACTACTACTACGACATGACTACATGAGCAAAGTTATTAAATAGTAAACTTGTGTCTGCGTTCCGTTGCTGCTGTTACAGGAGTAAGTTTAATAGCCAACAAACGCTAAGCCCTATTCCGACGAACTCTTTTCTGTTCTGCTCTGTTCTGACTACCAATTCTCTCTCATATCTCCTGTTTTAAATCATAAAAAGGGAATTTCTCTGAAGGACTAAAACTGCTAACAAAAGCAGAGTTAGTTTTTAGGATGTTAGTCCATTCAGTTAGCAGACATTTTCTTTCCTTCCTTCAATCCGTCCGTATCTATGATCCATCCATTTCTTTTTATTCTACTGAAATTGTAGAAACAGAATAATGAAAATAAATAAAAACAGGAAAAAAACGCTGCTGAAAGTTCTGTTTTTTTCTTTTTAACAAGCAAGCAAGGAACCGAAACCAACTAGGTGTATATAAAAACATCACCATGAAGACAAAACGAGGAATAGTAAAATTTGAAGAAGAAGTGAATTTATTGGCATGTCACTTCAGTAGCATTCAGCAATCCAACTTTTATATCGGGCTTGATGTTGATGTTGTTGTTGTTGATTTTTTACATAATCCAATCTTATATGCATTCACATATTTTAATGAGCGTAAAATATCTACTAGCTATCTCCAACTAACAACATTACTTTTACTTTTATATGCGTAACATCAACAACAAACGCAAAGACTAAACGTTTCTCGTTTTCTCTTTCTCGATCTATCTTTTGGCAATAAAGTTTCATAGCTCCAGCAGAGCATGCATGCAGGTAGGTAAAAAATAGGAACAGGTAACATTGTTGTAGTGAGTGTATTTATTCATGTAGTCGTTCATTGTCATCCGCATCCTCATCATCGTCGCATCATCGTGACAAGTGCAACTTGCTCCTATCCACACTTTTGTCACTTACCCAAAGACAAAAAATTCTCTTTCTTCATGTGCGTTGTAGAACAATCACAATCTGACTAGGTTTTCGTCACCTGCTTTTTACTCACTCTTTTCTCGCTGCTGCTGGTCCTTTGTGGCTAGTCTCTTAAGTAAACGATTTGTGTCTTCTCTTCATCTCTTCTCTTCTTTCCAGCAGCAGCAGCAGTAAGACTAAGCTTTTTTTATCCGCATCCACATCCACACTCCTTTCCCCACCAGTGCCACCACCGGATCACACTATTCTAGCAAAAAAATCTCTGTTCTCTGAAGCGTTGTTGTTTGCAGTGTTGCTAGAGACGATTAAGCTTTTTCTCTCTCTATCTTTCTTCCTCTCTGTCTGTGTACTTTTCAACTATGCTGCTGCTGTGATGAAGATCATTTCATTTTAATGAGCTCTCCCTTCTTTTATTTATCCATTCATCATCATCATCATCATCATATCATCATCATTCTCATTGTGGATCAAGGAGGTGCATGCATTTGAAAGGCAGTGAAGTATTTTATTCAGGCAGTTCTATCTAGCTACCTGTGAATTTGGAATCCAGTTTTTTCCTTGCTCTTGCTCTCTCTCTCTCTTTCTCACTCTCTCCGTGGCTCTGTCTCAGGAACATGTATTCCAATGCCCTCAAGGGAGTTTAGAGGATCATCATCAACGTTTCTGTTGTGGCTTAGTAGTAGACGAAGAGGAAGAAGCATCATAATATCAGCGAGCCAAAGCAAAGGCAAGTGAAGAAATTATGAGAAATGGAAACCCTTAATGAACAAACATAGAAACCAGTTGGCAGGCACACACACACAACCACCACCACTCACAAAACCTTTTTACGAATACATAAATACTCGCATTAACTACTACAGGAATCCCACTACCACTACAAAACATCCAATTTAATTCCATGTTTTAATCTAAATAGAGAAAGGAGGAGAGGAGGAAAATAATATCGAGAAAGAGAGAGAGACAGGGACAAGACAAGACATTCACAGCCTCGAGAAATACGTACGTATAATAAAAAAAATATGAATGCAAAATAAATAATATTCAAATTCATCGTTATCGTATTCAAAATAATAATAATAATGATAGTGGGAGAAGAATAAAGTAGAAACGAAATTGATAAGATGTGCAATGATATTATGATATGATATAACAATAATCATAATAACAGAGAAGCTCGAGAGAGGAAGAAGAGAGACAAATATAAAATTACTTTTATTTTTCATGGTTGGTTTGATTCCATTGATTTTCTCCAAATTCATCATCATCATCATGATGAGCAACAACAACAGAACAGAGAGCAACATCATTGTCCGCAACCAGTAATCAATTTTTCATCATCAAGCATGAATAACCTGAATTCATCCACATTACATTACTCAAAAACCCACATCCTTCAGAGATGAGAGGGAAACTAAAACAAAACTAAAAGCTTTACGAGCAAAAACAGCAGAGGAGTAATAAAAAATATGGAAATCATACACTACTACTCCTGAAACAAATCCGTCTACAAAACCAAAAAGGGAAGAGCAGAGAGAGAGAGAGGAAAAAGGAAAGAGTAGGAAACAAATTGAGAATGGGAACAACATCAATTGTTCGTCCGTTCCTTTTCTGTGCATTAGTTTAGTTTATTCATATTACGTGTGTGTAGGCAAAAAACATCATAATATCAGTAAAAGGTCCTTTTAAGATGCAACTACTGGGATTCATCTGTGGACAATCTTTTCATTAGTGCATATAAATTTTAATTCGACTGAATCATATCGTATAATCCTTCGTGCATAAAAAGTATTTTATTAAATGAAGTTGAAGAACATATGTTTATCCATCGAAAAACATGGAAGAAGAACATTTACAGAAATCAAATCAGGGCAGGACAGGAGAGGCAATCGCTGCAACAGCAGCAGCAGCAGCAGAATCACAGAGAGTGAAAAACATTCAACACTGATTATTATTACTATTATTATTATTACTGCTATGATTATATTAGGTTAAAGTCGGAGAATAAGAAGAGGAATCTCATTTCATTTTCATTTGTACAACAACCAATAATCCATTCCAACTATTACCAGAAAAAAAGAGAGGGACAAATATGGAATGAGCGAAAAGAAACAGATACGAGAAAGGTTTGTCGATTAAGAACATGTTTTTCTTCTTCATCTTCTTTTGTATCACCATTATTATCGTGGTGGTGGTGGTGGTGATCATCAGCAGTACATTAGCCAATCATCATTTTGGTATGTTACAGATTTCTTTGTGAAGGAGATACGAGTACTTACAAATTTCTCGCCTTCTGCTTTTCCAAGCATCAATTTAAATAAAAGTGCAATGAAACATTAACCATTCTTGGACTGGGTAATTTGTTTCAGCTAGAAAAAAATCGTAATAAGTAATTTGGGGCAATGTTATATTTATAGGTTATTTCATTTTTTTCTTAAGAAGATTCACACAATCCTTTACTTTTGATGATGATGGAATTGTAGTAGTGAAGTGAGTAAAGTAAATGGGAAAGGAGGAGTAAGTAGTATTAGTGTTTTGGCTTTGAGTAATAAGCACAAGCAGATGTGAAAGGATATGACCTAGCAAATAATTTTGTTGAAATGTAAGCTACCTAAGTCTATAAAGGATTTAGCCGAAAGAAACAAAGAAAGTACATATTGTTCATGTAACGTTAATGAGCTATGAGCGAGCACCGCCGCACCATTACGGATGACTTTTAACTTGTCAATCCTGAATAATTCCAGATGGTTAAAACATCAGTCAGTACAGTGTGCAAAGCCAAGTGTGTAATATTTAACGGAAGCACATCAAGTTCAGCAGCGCATCCTTTGCTTCCCTATTAACGCATAACGTACGTAACTCCGATTATGTGAGAAATGCTTTTTTTTCTCTCTCTCTCTCTCTGTAATTTGTTTCTTCTCCCTTTTGTTTACTTAGCGTAAAAATATTTGGACAAGCCCATGCTCAATATCGACTGGAAAAAATTAGTATGGAATACTTACTCCACAAAATTTGTAGAGAAGGATCTTGTATGGCCTCAATTTATAGATTTTGCAAGTCATGTGGGAAGAAAATACGCTATGGCAAAAAAGTAAAGTGTTCTCTTTTCTCTCTTCTGAATACTACAAAACGAACGCTGTTGGCTTTTAACTCTCCACTATGAAGTCTGCAGTGGACGGGAAGGCGAAGAATAATGTGACATGGGCATATTATATAATATTCTGCCTTTACTTCTCTTTTTTCCGCGGAATAATGATATTCCATGTCCATTCACTATCATCATTACTACACAGAGGAATATATCACACAAGTGATGGTTGACTAGCAGTAGCAGCAGCAGCAACACACAGAACGTTTTTTTATAGAAATTACGGCAATCCACTTGACGTTCGTAGTAGTTTAACTTCAGTAAAAAGTGAAGTCCACTAACGGAACAAACGGAAAAAA
>JAHZNJ010002969.1:0-16450 GCA_027744475.1 Lepidocyrtus cf. sotoi NNG-2020 | reverse complement strand
ATTCTTTGGGAAGCTTATTCCAGAGCAGAGCTCCTCTATACATAAAACTCTTTTTAAAAAATTGTGATTGAGGTCTTTTTAATATAATAAGGGGAAGATCGCGACAGTTTCTCTCACTCAGTTCTTCCATACCACATTTAATTCTACGAAATACTACTACTATTCTACTATTGTCATCGGGTAACCCTGAACATTGAATTAAACTTAAACTTCTTTTGATTATGCGCTTTAAATACTTCATTTTACGTGTGTCATACCTAATCTATATTATGTCGTGTCTTACCCTAACCACCCACCCACACAATTCAAATACAACTGTATGCTTCTATTCATGGACTATTCAAAAATAACAAAAATCATTATGATTGCGTAATATTTAAAATATGACAAAAATTAGCCACCATGCATGTTTTCTGCTGTGTCGCACTCATATGCTGTACATGACCCAGTTAATCTAATTAAAAAGAACTACAGATTTATTTCACAGTAATATTCGTCGTATGAGACGCAGTCGCAGCGCAGCCATTTGATTTGATGACAAAAAAGCTGCAAATTGTTCATTTTAATAACAAATATAAAATCATAAATCATTTAACAATGCTGCCATGTAGGAAAGTTTGTAATCGGCGAGTTAATAATGACTGTAATTAATAAATAAAATGTTTCTATTTTGAGTGAGTCTGTTGAACATTTGCTTAAACTTGATTGCTAGTTAATGGTCTCGGACAGGCGCGGCGGCATAATAACGTCCGTGGCATTAAAAGCGTTTGTCCTGAATTTCTATTTCTACCATCCGCGTCCGTAGACGGTTTGTCGTTGCTGGTTGGTATTCATCTTGTTAGTTTTTTATCTGATTGATAGGACCACGCAACACGCACGCATTTTTAGCTTTTGCTTCATAATATTGAATTGCGTAAAAAGTTCAATTAATTTAATCTTGAACTAATGAAGTAATGAAGGGACGCGTACATTGTAGCCCAGCCAGATAGCTTTGTTTAGGTTCATCTGATTTGCATTCCTTAAGGCACAAATTACAAACTTCCGCGAAGCATCATCGACATCGGCCGATTCCTAATTTTTACATTTTCACATAAAGTAAACTAATAAAATTACAATTACAACATCAAAAATGCGCTTTTTTACCATGCACTTTTGTGCGATTACACTCTACACTCCACCCTTACTCTAATTCATTACATAACCGTCACTCACAACTCGCAACACAATCCTATTTTAAGTATGCGCACAAAAATCCAACCTAAATTTAAATCACACAATCACCACGACTGCTCTATATATCCCTTAGTCTAATCCTTTCAAATTTCTCGAGTTTGCAACAAAAATGTATCTCTTGAATAACATAAAATGTCATCGTTTATCATCATTATTGCAAAGAAATGACTAAAATTAAGCCAACTTGGCTACTTACTTTACTGCTGCTAATTCAATGCTGCTTTGGGTGGGACTTTATTTGGGTGACTTTGTAACAAGCACAGAAAGTGTACTTAATTTTGTTCGTCCGAGTTTTAATTTTTAAAAAAGATGTGAGCTTAATTTTTCTTCAATTTTCAATATAAAAGGAAGGCGGCCCTGTCCAAAGCGTCAGTCTCCTTTTTAATATCAGGATTTGATCAGTCAGTAGCACAAGCAAAGAGATTTCAAAGAAGTGTTTCACATTGCCCCAAGAAATAAGATTTTGCTAAGAAAACAATGGATAAGATTTTAGTGCTTTTAGCTACGGTAATTGCGGCAGTTTACGCAGGATATTTGCCTTATCATGGTCATCACGATGACCATCATCATGGTAAGAAAAGATAAGCAATTTAAAATTGAAATGAATGATAAGATTAAGATAAGCCCCATTCGATTCAATCGATGAATTTTTTTGTTGTTTGATAGGACACTACGCGTTTCCGCTCGCACTGAAGCTTCCTTTCACACATTCATTTCATACCGAGCACCATCATTACCATCCAAGTGAGATACGAACAATTTTAATTGGTTTCTAAAAGAAGATTAAATTAAAGTTACTAATCAATCGATTCAATTTCAGTTGTTAAATATCCCGTTGTAGCCAAAGTAGCAGTTCCCGCGGTTATCCCGGTTCACCACGGTTATCATCATGGACATGGCCATGCTCACGGTACCAATTAAATTGGGGAAGGGTAATTTGAATTGGATAAATATTTAATTTTTATAATTTGCAGGACATGGGCATGGACCACACGGGCCAGGACCTCATCATGGAGGACCCCATCATGGCGGACCTCATGGCCCACATGGGCATGGCCACGGCGGCCCACATGGGCATGGTCACGGCGGCCCACATCATCATTAATTTCACCCTCTATGCATCTAATTAGTAAAATCAAAATCAGTCACTTTTACCCATATTTTATGTACTATGTTTCGAGAGTTATGAAATAAATTAATGCAATTTGTTATTTAAAAAAGTTAAATATGAAACAAACTTATTTTTTGATAAGATAAAAACTTTTATTGAGAAAAATAAATAAAAATCTGATTAAAAATTTGACAAAAAAATCACGCAAAAAGAAAAAGTTTCAAATTTCATTTTTAAGTTGATTTTTGGAGAGTTGATTCAGACGCCAATTTGATAAGAAAAGGGAATGGGATGGCAGGGATATGAAATGGAAAAGGGCTCAGGTACGATGGAGTATCAAGAGACGCTGTTTTTAACCGATGACCTTGAGTCCAAGACCAAGTCCTCCAAGACCAAGACCACGAACTCCAATAAGACCTCCAGCGGCTTGAGCAACTTGGGCAGCGGCTTGTTGGGCAGCAACGGCATTAGCGACAGCTAGAAAGTCAAGGAAAAGTAAATCATTAGTATTTTTATTTAGAAAGTGAATTTTTTAAAAGCAAATTCTTTAAACCTTGAGCTTGGGCAGCAGCGTTTGCTTGTTGAGCGGCTATGGCATCGGCGACAGCTGGAATAACAACCAAATACAAATTTTAATTAGGTTAATATCGTCAATATTTAAGGCATTTAAAATGCACATTTTAAAAACCTTGAGCTTGGGCGGCAGCGGCATTGGCAGCAGCAGCAGCAGCGGCATTATTTTGGATTGCTTGGAGTTGAGCATTTGCAGCCTGTTGGTTGGTAGCACGATCCCTTGCGCCTCCAGCGTTGATGGCAGAGACTTGAGCGGCAGTTTGGGCGTTGGCGTTAGCACGACGCTTGGCAGCAGTGTTAGCAGATCGCTGAGCGGTGGTGGCAGAGTTGGCAGCGGCGGCAGCAGCAGAGACAGCGTTCAATTGTTGGATGGCAGAGTTTTGGTCAGCAGCTCCTTGGGCAGCAGCGGCGTTGTTTTGTTGGTTCTGGTTGGCGATTTGTCTGGCAAGGGCATTGGCGTCGTTTTGTGCGGCGGCTCCAGCATTAGCGGCCGATTGGGCAGCTGAAGAGATTAAGAAAACAAATTTTAGAAAAACATTCTTATAATTGTATGAATCCAAAACGACTTCTTCATCATTTTGCAGTTACCGGCAGCAGCAGCAGCGTTAGCTTGGGCCACGGCGTTAGCTTGAGCATTCGCAGCAGCTTGTGCGGCAGCAATGGCAGCAGCGTTCACACCTCCAAGACCAATACCCTATTTTTGTGAAGATTAAAATAAATCAGTTAGGTTCAATTTCTTAAAAAAATAAACTTGATAAAAATAACTTGATTTTTAAAAGTTTTTAATTACTCCAAGTCCCAATCCCAAAGGAGGGATGGCTACGGCGGAAGCCACTGCGGCGAAAGCGAAAACAATCTGGAAAATCAAAGGGATTAATTATTTTTAAAATCGATTTGTTCTTGTTTCTCCTATTTACTAGAAAAACGGGATTAAAAACTTATAATTTATCGGTTTACTTACGGTTGCGGAACGCATTTTGGATTATTTTCCGTTTATTTTTTTGGAAACTAATTTTTTGCTGTTGTTGTTGGAAGAAGAAGTGCTGTTTGCTGAATGATAACTTTACCCCAGAGCCTTATCATATTTATACTAGAAGCCATCTTAACTTATCTAACAAAGCTGCCTATTTACACACAAATGAACCCAACTACCTTAAACTAAAACAATAAAAAATTAAGTCTGCTGATGATTGTTTAAACTTGGGTTAAACAAAAGCGTTTACAATTTTACATGACCATTTTGGCGATTATCAAGTCACCTTCCATCTTCCATTGTTTGTAGTTCATCTTCTTCATCCTTAAACGATGATCACTTACTCGCCTCATGATTGTGATTTTAGGATGACGATTAATTTAAGTCCAGTTTCAAGTTTCATTTGCTCATTAAAAACTAACGTTTTTTAGTCTTCCTAAATAAATGAAGTTCACCATTTTTATTTATTTATTTGCATTGCATCGGAATCATTCTGAATAAATCAATCATCATGAGCTTAACGCATGATTGGATTAGAGGAATGGAGCCATTGTCACAATAAATATTAATTTTTTAAAGGATTTCAGTACATTTAACAAAAAATGTGCATTAAATGTTTTTATCTTTACAATTAATCTTTATTTTATCTTTTGTTAAAGAAGAATTTAGTTTAATAATTAATTTTATTGCGAATTATTTAATTCGTATTGACAGGGACAAACGAATTGCAATGTAAGTTTATTTAAGTAGGTAAAGGCGATAAATTATAAATATGAATGAAGACATTTTTATTAGTGAAGGCATTTGTGTCTTTGTGCGTAAGTAAATATCAACGAATTGCGTACCCTACTTAAGTACTAAGAAATTAATAAAATCAATTAATATGCAGATGGAGTGGAGGTGCAAACAAGAAGTTATTACATATAAGTGCGTGCGTGAGCCATTTAACAAAATAATTATATAAATATGACTTCTGTGGGGCAACTCATCAAGGGAAATTATAAAGCGATTTGCGAATTGTAATTGCGAAGTCGTAATTAAAATGCATTCACGCGTCGCGTGCGCAGCGGCAACAGACAGACGTGAAGTCTGCCTCTAACACAAAATGCAAACGTGCTCTGCTTAAAAGTAAAGTTGTGATGTGACCGGTTAACTTTATTAAATGATCTTATCTAAACTAATTACATTATAAATGACAGAAAAACTCTGAAGAAGAAGAAATTAAATGAAAGGAACATTCGTATTTATTTAAATAACAATTCAGACCGCTTACGTATTTTTTATCAACTTTTCAAAGTAAAATAAAAACAAAGTCAATTACGTTTACTCACTCACAGTTTAATAATTACAAATTGTAATACTTCTTAGTCTCTGGGTCAAGTGGGGAGGGAGCCCCACTCATGAGATCCTTCCCCTCACCGGATTTCGGGAATGCGATGACATCCCGGATGCTTTTCGTGTCAAAGATTTTCGCCAAGAATCTATCAATCCCCAACGCGAACCCTCCATGAGGGGGACATCCAGATTCCAAAGCTCCAATTAAGTAATCAATATCCTGAATAGGCAACTTCAAAACATTCTGGAACACGTATCTCTGCACATCCGCGTCATGTATACGGATCGATCCACCTCCAATTTCGGCTCCTCTGTAAACCAAATCGTAACTTAAACCGGGACAGGTCAAAGCGTCTTTGTAGAGGTCATTCACGTTCTTCGGCATTGTGAACGGATGATGAGCAGCTTCCACATCGCCCTTCTCATTTAGTAAGAACAGAGGGAAATCCACAATCCAGAGGAAGCCTCCCGTGTCAGGCTTATCTGTCCCGTATTGCAACATAGATTCCTTGTAAGATAAGACTGGGAAGCGATCTTCTTTGTTGGGAGAAGTAAAAATACTTTTTGGACAGGCGAATCTCAGCAAATCTTCGACTAGTTTCATCACTCCTTCTCTCGTGGTGAAGGACATTTCAATATCCAATTGGGAGAACTCCGCTTGCCTATCCGGTCTACCCATTTCGTCTCTGTAGCAGCGAGCGATTTGGTAGTATTTGTCCATTCCTGCCACCATTAGTAATTGCTTCAGGAGTTGAGGTGATTGGGCTAAAGCGAAGTAGGAATCTTTGAATTTTGTGGCCACTGGGAATTCTCGAGCTCCCTAAAATTGAAAATATTTATAAAGATTTTAATTTTTAAAAGGAAATCAACAAAACATATTTAGGAATGAACTATATTTTATAAAAATTAAGTATTTTTATTACGCCTGGCGTTCTCTTGATAAGAGTTGGAGTCTCCACATCAATAAAATGGTTTTCATCCATGAACCTCCTTACTTTACTCAAGAATGTGGCTCGGTTCCTTAAAATTGTTTGTGCTTTGGAATTACGTAAGTACAAATAGCGGTAGCGGATACATAATTCTTCGTCAGCCTAGAAAATTAGAAGAAAAAATTTTAGGAAATCAATTAAATTCACTAATTAGCGAAATAAAAAGAAATATTCATGTGCACTGTGGACTACACAAAACACGCACGAATTACCTTATCATAGTCATTATAACTGAGCCTAATTTCCCTTGGTTCGCTGAGCACTTGTAATTGCTGGACAACGACTTCAACGTCTCCCGAAACTTGATCCTGGAAAAGCATTGCAATCACAGAAACAATTAAAACTTCTTTGGTCTTTACAAATTCTTATTTTGGAGGGAATTCAACTTAATTAATCTAACCTTCCTCCTTTGATGTTCAGGGCGAAGAGCAACTTTCCCAACAATTTGCAAAACAGATTCTAAAGGAGCATCTGCAGCCAGCTTAGCTATTTCTTGTAGCTGCGATACGAGCACAAACCAATTAATTATATAGTAATTACGAAATACTTATTTAAACAAAATCTAGCTGAAAAAATGAAATTACAAAAAGAATTATTTTGTTTTGTTTACCTCCGAAGGTACATAGATTTGCGTGACCCCGTACAAATCCCTTAGAACCATGAACGTCCCCTTTAGTCTCTTGAAAGTCAGCCAACCACAGAGCGTAACAGTTTCCCCAACATCTTCAGCCGTTAACTCCCCACAAGTATGACTTCTTGTTGTGTACTCCGATCGATTCATTATGGGGAGCCCTACCTCCTCCTTAAACTTTTCTACTTCTCTATTTAACCTCTCAATATCAGGCGTTTTCTCTTCCGGTTGCTGCTCCTTCTTCTTCTTTTTCTTTGACTGTGGCTTATTATTATCATTATTATCGACACTGACACCGGAAACTGTTGAATAATAACATCTCAATCTTGGAGGAGATCGGAAGTTAACTACTGAAGACCAGGGAGAAGGAGGAGACGCTGCTGCTGATGATGATAATGATAATTTTAGATTTCCAGAAGGTGAAGAACGAATCACACTTTTAGCAAGTGCGCCCGTTTTCGATAATAATGATAATTCACTTTGCAATTTGCCAATTGTCCTGTAAATCAACCTGGAGTATTTCAAAGTTGCCATTTTTATTTAGCTACTGGCTATAAAGTGGTCTTAAATCTAACAACTAAAAATTAACTAATTAAAAAAACGAATTCGCACTTTAATTCTTTCCCATTTGGATTTGGATGCTGACTAAACTGCAGAAAGACAGAAAAGGTAACACCAACCGTAAACTCAAATCACTCAAATGAAATGCACTATCAGCTGTGAGTGTTAGTGAGTGGAGATGGAGATGGAGACGGAGAGCAGAGCCGAGCAGAGAAATGAGAACAAAGCAGCAAGTTTGTCAGTAAAAGCGTGCATATGCAAAAAGTATGAAAGGCATTTTTCATGCATGTTGGTTTTGCAGCCTTTTGATGATTCTTTCCTAACTTTTTACTTGCTTGAAAGCTGGAGCTGAACTAACGGACTGACAGACTAGCTTGAGTTCAATTATTGCAAAATTAAAATTGCAAAGCTCGTTAAAAGTACTTGCTAGTTGAATGATTGATTAATTTCCCAATTCTAGGCCGACCAACCCACCCACACGTAGACAAAATTATTGTGTGTTAACGGAGAAATTGCTCGTTTCACGGTGCCCCATCAAACACCAATCTTACTACACGACTGACAGGTATTATAAGTTGGGCATCTTCTTCTCCATTTTTCACACACATCCTTTGTAAAACTGTTTTTTATACTAATTAATTATGTTTGCTGTGTGAAGATTTAGGTTTTCATTAATTGATAACCGAAACTTGAAAAAATGAATGGGGTATTGTGCAAATTACCGCAGCTGTAGGTTAATAAAACTAAAATAGGTTCATCTTGCATTTCATTTGTTTTTGATAAATGAAAATGAATTGGATTGAGCGACGTTTTTTTTGGAATATTCTTTCTCTTTATGGAATGCGAATGGAATCTTTTGTGTGGCAGATTGAGATTATTGAGTGAGATTGAGATAAGACTATAAACATGAACGAGCTATGAGCAGTGATTGCGTAAATGCTTGTATGTATTTTAATATTCCTTTTATGCTTACTTACGAATAAATCTTTTTTTCTCTTGCTTGCTACAGCCATTATTCCTGTTTTTTACCCACACAGGTTTTTCTCATCAACAGAGCGCATTTGATATCAAATTATTACAGTCAGTGGTGGAATGCACGGGTAGTATGTCTGATACGCTGACTGAAATTGACATGAATAACAATCATTCTTCTTATACGTTCTACGTACAGTACAACTACGGCACAATTTTTTACGTCAAATTAACATCTGATTTGTAACCAAAAGTCTATTTGCAAAATTCTTGATCACAAAAATAATTAAATTTACATAAAATAAATACTTCAATGCGCTCTTTATTGCATCCTGCATCTGTTTGTCTATCGAAGACGTATCTTAATTTAGTAAAATATTAAAATCCTCTTCTTTCATAATGGCACTAAATTATTCTTTCGCCGGTAAACGGATCCTCGTAACCGGAGGCGGTCGTGGAATAGGTCTCCAGCTAGTCAAGCGCTTCTACGAGGACAACGCAATCGTCTTCACACTCGACAAAAACGCGGACACCATCAAACAACTTAAACAATCCTTCCCAAATGTTACTGCTGAGGTTGTTGAAATCGGGAATTGGGAGGAGACCAGAAAAATCGTTAAAGATTTCGGTGCAATTGATCATTTAGTGAATAATGCGGGCTTAGTGCGCCCCAGTCCGTTTCTAAATGTTACGCAAGAGAGTTTACAAAGACAATTCAGCGTGAACGTATTCGGAATCATTAACGTTTCACAAGTTGTTGCGAAAGGGATGATTTCTTCGGGAAGAGAAGGCTCCATCGTTAATGTCAGCTCAATTGTAAGCTAAATATTATGTAAATCAAAATTTACAAAAACTGACTTAAAAGCTTAAAACGTTAAATTTGCATATTTTTGCACAAAAGGGAGCGAAACTGGGTCTCCCCAAAGCCTCCATCTACGGAGCAACTAAAGCTGCCGTCGTCTCACTCACGAAATCAATGGCGATTGAGTTCGGAAGGCACAATATCCGCGTAAATGCGATCCTCCCTGGAATCGTGGACACGCCAATACACCCCCCGGAAGTGAAGGAAGAGGTGGATGGCTTGTTAAAAAGGATGGTTAATAGGAGGATGATTGAATCGAATGAAATCGCAGATTTAGCCATGTTCCTGCTTAGCCCTCTGTCAAAAATGATTGTTGGGGAGGGTGTTGTGATTGATGGAGGGTTATCGTTGACGGCGCTTGCACAGAAACGATAGTTTAATTAATTTAGTGTAAGAGTTTTTGTGTAAAATCTTATTCATTATTTGTAATTTTTCAGTTATAACATGGTTTTAATTGGTAAATTAAAGTTAATTTAAGTCCACCTTGGCTTTGGGAAGGTTGGAAGTTGGGGTAATTGTACACCAAGAAGTGATGTAGTTGAATTGCTCCAGTAAATCTGTAAAAAGTTACGATTTATTTGTGATTTTTTAAAAATAAAAATTGATTAAATTTTGTTTTTTAAATTTGAATTGTTTAATTATTATTTACTTGGAGGATAACGCATCGTCCGAAACAAATAGGAGAGCCATACAAAACCGTTCTTGATGTGGAGTTGGATGAAGGCGATGTGCTGGATGTTGTGTGTTGGATGTGCTGGGTGGAATGGTGGTCGTCTCATTTCGCCCCTTTATTTGGAATATTTGTTGATTCGACACAGAACTTCCAGGAAACGAGAAATTCACTTTCAGAAAAGAGTCGTTACGAAGAAGGGAAGGATAGAATCGATGAATTTGTAACTGGAAAAGAAAAAAAAGTTATGCGAAAGGAGTATTAGAGAAATCAATATATATAAACTTATGTCAAATTAGAATTAAAACTAATCAATTTTGACATGTCTACCTCTACATGACTTTGACACATACCCAAATGGAATTGGGTTTGATAATTGAGAAAAAACAAATAAAGAAGGGCAATGTGAAGCCTCTTTGAAGAAAAATTTATCTGGTCGGATGACAATGATTTTAATTTCATTTTTAAAAAAATACTGATTTAAAAGAAGACGTTTCCGAAACAGCTACAAAAAGCAATTCAATAAAAAAGGAAAGCTATAATCACGTAGTTTTTTTACGCACAAAACATCACCAACTTTCATGCGATGCGATATTATGTAACAATTCCATGCGTAATGTATAAAAATAGTTCTACTAAAATGCGTACACAGATTCGATTGATTGAAAGATTAGCTCTCTACTTCTGCAAAAATGTCCCTAGGTAGTAAGG
The DNA here is from genome assembly GCA_027744475.1 of Lepidocyrtus cf. sotoi NNG-2020. Classification (NCBI taxonomy): domain Eukaryota; kingdom Metazoa; phylum Arthropoda; class Collembola; order Entomobryomorpha; family Entomobryidae; genus Lepidocyrtus; species Lepidocyrtus cf. sotoi NNG-2020. The sequence continues at coordinate 5,829 of JAHZNJ010002969.1, read as the reverse complement.
TATGTAGTAGAGAATCATGATGATGATAATTGATAAATTATGACATTTTTGCAATAAAAACTTTCTCCGTATAGCATTTTTATTCATCGCATTCAATGATGAAGGGATTTTATTCAATTCTCATTTTTTACTTCCGTTGCGTTGCGCGTTGATTATGAAATATATTTTTACGCATGTGTACGCATCTGCCCATTTGGATGGAAAATAATATTAAATTTGATTAATATTATTGTATAAAGTAAAAATGCGTCATGTCATATTCAATTTGCTTGCAATAATGAGTAATGATTACATCGCAATGCAATACGATCAAAAAGAGAAGAAGAAATCGATCTCAAATCTCAACTTTGGCAATATTTGGCAAGGCAAATAAAAAAGCATTCGCTCCATTCATTGTCCTTGCTCGCTCATGCTTGTTTTTTTGTATATATTTGAGCTGGAGCATTTTACTATGCATGATGCATCGCAGCAGGTAAACTAAAGTATTGCATTGCACTATACTAAAGCGAGTATCAGAAGCCGGTTTGACAGAGAGAGTATAATAAAAAATAAAAACGCAAGTCAAGTTTCTCGTTTTCCTCGCAAACAAAACGCAGGTAAACATCTGATCAATTTTTATTGTGCTGATCTGATTTGATTTTTGTTATTGTTTTACTAAACTGATTTACGAAACTAAATTGATTTACACGGAACTGATCAATAAACGTTTTAATTTTAATTTTGACTTCATCCTTTCTCTGCATTCTGCATACTTCATAAGGTATTTATTTTCGAGATTTTAATTAATTAGCAGTTAAGTTCAATTAAAATTATTTTAAGTGAGAGAAAAATTAAAGTTTAACTGAACTATACTGTTTTGGGCTTTGTTTTTTTGTGGTACAATGATAAATGCTGATTTTTGGTTTGATTCGTGGTTTTGTTTTAAAGTTTGAAGTTTAGTTTTTCGGTTGGATGATTCGTTTTTATGGGAAAAGCGAATAATTGTTTTTGTGGAATACATTTTGATTTTACAAAAGATTTTGTTTTTTCTTTAATTTCTGCGACCGAAGAATCTGAAGTGAAGTCCAAAATCAAAAATGGATCTGGCAACTGAGGAGGATCGTGGAATGAAATTGGACGATGATGCGATTAGGAAATTCCGTGTTTCGAAAGTATTCAGGGAGAATACTGATCGAATCAACAGTATGGATTTTTCACCCACTGGAGATTTGCTTATTTCCTCCGCGGAAGATGACCAGATTATGATTTACGATTGTGAAAAGGGCTTGTAAGTAATCACTAATCAGTAAAAGCTTCAATTCTAAAAGAAAATCGATGTAAACTATAAAGTCCTCAATTAATATAATGTTTTCGTTTCTATTTTTATATTTAACAGACTTAAGAGAACGTTAAACAGTAAAAAGTATGGGGTTGACCTCATCCATTTCACTCATGCGAAGAATACGGCTGTTCATAGTTCAACGAAAATTGATGGTGAGTTTAATTATCAAGAGCACTTTTCAATTTTTAATCTGCTTGTCACTTTCTTTAACTTAAATTTTAATTTAAATCCCGTTTTATTTAACTCTTTTAATTAAAAATCTTTCCTCTATTTTCGTAGTTTGTCAGCCAAATCGATTTTTAAAACAATTAAGCAGTATGTTAACTATTAAATGATTTTTATTGCGTGTAGGGTCCGTTCACTACGTTTCGCCTTCCATACGAACAAGATACGGAGTGGTCCTCACTAAAATTTTCCCCAGATGGGAAGACCGTCCTCATCGCAAGTTACAGTTCAGTGATTCATCTCGTGGATGCCTTCCATGGCACACCAACACAAACATTTGTGGGTACAATAAATCCCCAAAGGCTTAATTTAGAAGCTTGTTTCAGTCCGGACTCGCAGTTCGTCTTTGCAGGGAGTGGAGATGGCACCATTCATGTTTGGAATGCGGAGACTGGTTACAAAGTAAAGAAAACATTTTATGCTTTGAATATTTAAGAAGTTCAAACTTCCATTTGTATTGGTTTTTACTGCGAATGAAATTAAATGAACTGTTTATTGTTGCTTTAGATTAACACTCTCACTGGACAACATTCGGGAGCAGTGCAATGTGTACAATTCAATCCTAAATTCATGATGTTAGCCACTACTTGTAGTAATATGGTAAGTGTTGTATGAAATACCAGAATGAAATCTAAAACCTTTATTCCTGTTATTTAGTTCGGTTCAATTGCAATGATGAGCTTTTAAAATTAATTATGCATTTAATTTTTATTTCAGTCATTCTGGATACCATCTCCTTTCGAGGATTCTTAATTTTAATCTTAATTACATTACTTTTTTAAAACTAGACTAGATTGATTTAGATTAAAAATACTTGTGAAAACTGAAAAGTTTAATTTTCAGGTTTTGTTTAGATAGCTGAATTGAAGATGGTTTTTTTGTTATAATATTTACTACGACCTGGACTTCACAATATTTTAGTGAATTCTGTTTTTATAAATTGTTTCCTTTGCTCAATGTACATAGTAATGTATTACAGTTTGTATTTATCAAGTATAGATTATGCATTTTACGTGGGATTTGAATGAAAAAACTAAAAGTTCAATTAAAAATCAATTTGTAATTTTCTAATTCAAAATAGTTTGATATTTTATTATTTATTTCATTGCTAATTGTACGAGAAAATAGTATTTGGTTAATTTAAAACATTTAAAGCTTTGGTGCGCAAACCAACAAAACAAAACATTTCGGTAGGAATCTTTTTAAAATTCTTCAATTCTTGCTAAATCTATTGGCATCATCGCGCATCGTAAATACATCATCTACACAAATACAGTAAGCACAGAGAGTACCTGCTTCGCGCTATAAATAGAGTTAGTAGTATTAAAAGCAGTTAATTTGCATTTTTGTTTCAAACGCAGACATTTTTATATCCAACACATCTCTAACAAATGACTTCCCCCCGTGGGTAAATCCACCTGAACAAACCCACCTTGATTATTTAAATTATTTTCCATTAATTGATTTTGATTCGATGGGGGCTGGCAACTTTCTCCGCCAACATTCTCTGAAACATTCCTTGACCTAGGAAGCCTTGGCCTCTTCTTCAAATTGTTGTTCATTTTCAAACTTAACGTTAATTCTGAATCTGAATTGTAATGTGGTTGGGTTATCATCCCATTACCATCTTCATGAATATCATTTCCTTTTGAATCTTTCCGCCTGGAATTTCCTTCTGAAATTAAACTTTCAAGGTTAAAGTCATGGCTCCTCGTAGTTCTGTTTCTGCTCAGTATCAACGAAAACGATTCCCGAATGAATGTCTGCGAAGCTAAGAATTCTGCTTGGAGTGTAGTGGAGGCGGAAGCCAAGAAGGACATTTTCTTTTCAGTGTTTCCATTTGAAAATGAAGGTTTTTTAAAATCACCTACCGAATCCTTAGATTTCAAAACAACCTCCTTCTTCAGCATTCTTACGAAAGCGGAGAACATCTCATTTACGCTCATCTGCGACCATTTCTTACTGAAGAGGTTGGCGATGGAGCTCTCAAGTTTCTCTTGGGTTTGGTCTTGCTCCTCCATTCTCTTGGAGGAAAGGGTTTTCTTGAAATGAACCATTCTTTGGGAGGCAACGAGGCGGAATACGGAGCCGATTATGGTTATGGTTGGGACGCAGAGCGCTAATTTCAAGAGAAAATCAGTTCTTAAAATTCATTTTTTTTAAACTCAAATCGGTTTTAATTTTTTAACTTTACTTATCAATAACGGATCAACGCCACAGTTCTTGTCCTCCGGCACTTCCGGTTCCATTGTCTGTGTAATCTGCATCGATTTAAACACAAAGGAAGTAACCGCCATGGTATTCTCAGTACCCCTTGGAGGTATTCTCGAAGGACCCGTGGAAGAAGTTGGAGGAGCGTTCGTAGTCGTTCTCCCGTAATTACCCCAGTCACCATTCGACACGCAAAATTGATCATCGAATCCCTTCCAGGGCATTATAAAAATCGCGTTTTGTATTATTATTAGAGCGTAATAAAGCTGAATGATTGCGGGCATCACGGAGCTATCCAGTTCCGGTAAGAAGAATAAAGAAATGAATGTGGCTACAACGATTTTCTGTGCTGCGATCCCGTACTCAGCTTTACTCAACACTTTTGCCAAGAGGAAGCAATGCACAGCCAAAATAATCAGGGGGAGAAGGAGCCAAGTGTCCAGACCGAAGATGGCGAAAATGTAAGCAAGAGCTACACTTCTTGAAGCACTAAAATAGTCAAAATCGCAAAGAAACAGTACAAATGAAGTGACTAAAATTAAAATTAAACTAAATATTCATTTAATTGTCTGTTTCTGTAATGTTTTAAAAATGTTTAATTTACTAAACGGAAATCCAGGATAAAGTATTCACGCACTTCCAGAGAGTTGTATCATAACACCCCACTGGCGCAGTGACAGGCCCTTTTAAAAGAAAATGTAACGTTTTCGTTTTAAATAATATATGCAAATGCATATCAGCTTGTAATATGCAAATGTTTTAAATATCTCACCTTTATTCATGTCCCAATGAACCGATACAGAAATACGAATGAAATCAATGAAGGAGAAAGTCAAAGTCAAAATCCCCAAAGCCACATCTTCGTCCGGTTCCGTCATCAAAGCGTAAAGTTGGATGCAGCATTGCGGAGCGTTTTCTAAAGCTGCTTGGAGGAAATCTAGGCGAATGAGGAGCTCATAACTCCAATGATTGTCCGGACTAATTAAAAGAATAATTTTATTCAATTACAAAAAAAAACTAATTAATTAGCAAAGAAACGTTTTACTTTCCATTTTCCAATTAAACTTACGTTTCAATCTTCAAATACTTTTTCGGCTCTCTATAAGCTTTCAGCCCATAAATGAACGCTTTTATGTACCAAGCCCAAGCAATGAATCTTAAGACGAAAGTCCCAAATCCGTATTTAAACATCTTCTGAATGCTGTTTTTTACCGCGTCTGCGCCTTTCTTCCGGAGATGATAATCACGCTTACAGCAACATTGGAAACATCCTCTAAAAAATCTTATCCAGTTCTTCCAAATTACTGAGCAAAATGAGCAATGATAATTACACTTTTGCTGACATTTGCTATTACCCTCCCCATCCAAATCTTGGATGCTGCTGTCCGTCGTGTCAGTATTGCTGCTTGTTTCCTCGATATTGTCTTTCATGGAGGAGTCGTTCCTCCAACCGTAAAAGTCGCCGTTTTCTTCACTTTGTCTATCACCTAATTTTTTCTTTCCGCCAAGACTTCCCGACACGGACACAACTTTCGATACCGGTTTGGATCTCAATTTCTGTTCATTCTCGTCTCGGAGATAAACGTTCGTGAAGACAAAGGTGGGCAATAGGACGGGGATTGCTGTTAATAATGCGAATGGAAACTTCCCTTTCTTCATTAATAAAATAAAAGTAGAAAGTTAGATTTGAGCAAAACATAAGAATTTTTAGACAAGCTTTTATTTTCTATGTCTTACGTACATAAAAATACAAAATAATTGCAACGACATCCGTCACCACGCTAGTCACCGAAATAATCATGTCGAAGAACACTTCAACGATAAACTTTTTGCGGACGCAGCGCTTGAATTTCATTATTTCCATTGCTTGTGCCCAACAACATTTCTTGGCGTTTCCGTTTGCCCCTTTCTCGGAGCTGGGGTTGCTGCTGCAGTAGCTGCAACTCATTTTGAATTTGTTTGAAATTTTTAAGAATTTTTTAAGAAAAAGAAAATGGCCTTTATTTCGCTTTACGGACCACACAAAACTATGAATCGTTCATGATGATTAACAAGTCATGTCATAATAATTA
>JAHZNJ010002968.1:0-17000 GCA_027744475.1 Lepidocyrtus cf. sotoi NNG-2020 | reverse complement strand
CAGACGGACGGACAAACAGACTAATCGCATAACTAGATCTCCGATCTAGTAATAATAGTGAGAGCGAGCGCAAGAAAGAGGAGGAGGTATGGATGGGGAGGATATGAAAGTGTCTATTACTAAATTTTTATAAATTGCTCATTTTTCACAGGTGACAGGAATTGTCGGGCGTGCGGATCTCCTTGCATCAATTTTTGTTTTGTGCTCATTTCTCGTCTACAACAGGTAATAATGATCGTCATAGTCATAGTCATCATATTATTGTATTTTATTTTAGCCTTCATGTGTCAATGTGACTAGTGTGTGTGAGTGTAGTCACACACCAAATGCACGCAGACTTGCGGTCGATACTTCACTTTACTTTTACTTCACTTTCTCTTTTTCACTACGAAAGAAAGAAAAGCCCTGTTGGGTTCGTTCTTCGCTTTTCTTCTTCCTGGTTTGGTTTGGTTTTGGTGTTGAGTGAAACCAACATAGCAGCACAGCATAGCATGCCACTATTTTGCCACTGCTTTTCTTTTCTCTAGATAGTGCATTAGAGAATAGGAAGACATGTGCTCCTCTATGAAAAAATGGGGAACAATAACTTGAGAAATGCTAGGAAATGCTGCTAATAGTAAGAAATGTTCTGTTTTTTCTCTATCTTGGTCTTCTTTTTTCCCTGCCTTTTGTTCCTACTCAAACATACCATTTTTCTCAAAGACTTTTCTTCTTTTTCTCTTCCTTTCCGTCCCTTTTTTCCTTTTTCCATCAAGCCGTAAAGAATTTTTTCGTGGTAGTAGCAGTTGTAGTGGAAAAAGAGAGATAAAAAATCAATAAAAACGACATTAGGACAAAATAGAAGCAGCAGCACCAGACCAGACACACATTTATACACAGCAGAGGATGAAAGAGAAGAAAGACTTGACTTGAATTGAGCACTGACTATGAGTCAAGACGACAAAACTACCAAAAAATGCATTAGAAAGATGCATTATATCATATCTAATGTGATGATGATTTGCTAGAAGGAGAATAAGAAGGAAAAAGAGAAATTTAAAAAGAGTTCTCTTCTCTTCTGTTCAGTTTTCCTTTAGGTGTTTAACAGATACATACCTTCTTCCCTTCTTACTTTAGATCAGCTCACTTCGCTCAACAAAAATGGCAGTGCATAAGCAATGCATATTATAAAAAACTGGAAAAGCTAAAACTGAAACTGCCCGAAGAAAAAAAGTTACAAAGTAATATTATGAACATCAAGTGAAATATATGGGATCATTTTTCTTAAGTACAGGAAGAAGAAAGAGAGGAAGAAGCAGAAAAGAAAAGAAAACTGTTTGAACTGTTGTTGTTGCCGTAGTATTACAACTATGTCATTGCCAACTTTACTTGGTTGGTGGAGATGACGATGATGATCATCGTATTATTTGCAATTTTTCTTCCAAGCATTACTCTCGTTTCTCTTGCTTCTCCTTTTAAGAGTTTTCGTACAGGCAGAGTTGTGAGTCGTGTGTGTATGTGTATGTTTCTGTTTGAGTCACTTTATCACAAAGTAGGGAAGTGTCAGAGTGTACTTCCTCCAGCCATTTGTGTAGTAGTTGTAGCTAGCTGAAATTGTTGCATATAAATTGCATCAGTATTAGATGGTGTCATCTTGTCATGTATCACCCACCACCACCGTCACTATCATCATCACCATGTATATATATAGGTAGTAGACTTTATGGAAATCGTTTTGTTTGACTATGTCATGCCACACATATTCATAATAATAAACTTTTTACCTATTTATAATCCTCCTTCCTTATTTTTTGCAATAAATTTACCACGACACGACTTTGACTGTTGTTGTTGTTGTTGTGACTGTTGATTTTCGTCTTATCGGTGTGGAGAATCACAAGTGCGTGTCCCCTCCACTCCTCCTTCTTATCCTTACTAAACACACTTACACACACTTAAAAAACATATAGCTTCAAATAATAACATTTTTTATCTCCAATCCAAAAAACCAATAGTTTGACAAGCCTAATAACTAGGTATGTATTTATCTATCTGTAAAATAGCGTTGCTGCAACAATAGTTAAAAAGATCGGATAAGAGGCGGAGGAGGAGTTTTGTATGAAATTAACTAAACTACTTTTACTACTACATAACAATAATAATAAACGTTTTTTTGTTTGATAGATAGATACATCAGCAAAACAAGGCGAATAAAAGACTATATAATAAAATTGTCTGCCTGCAGTAGAAATGCCCTTCTCCTCTCTTCTCTTATCCTATCCTCGTTATTGGAATGAAAGAACTTAATAGCCTTCTCATTCAACAAAAGACTTTTAGCTTTCCTTTCTCTTTCTTTCTCATTCCCTTTTGGTCTCACAAGGGAAACTAATTTTCTTCTTCTTCCTCTTCTTTTAGAACAACGAAATTTCACTGCAATTACGTAATACCTAAACTCAAAGCTAAGCAAGGCAAATTCTAATTTAGCGAGACAATACATAATATAGGTACCTACCGTATGTAAGCTTATAGTATTGTACATATTATTTCTCTGAATAGAATACTGCTATACATGAACAACAACAACAACAACTGCAACGTTTTTTATGCAAGTAAAGTAATAATGTTTTTATGTGTAGGTAGTATGTTATCTAACAAAAGGTTTGTTGGGTTGGTAGAAGTGGAAATGATGCAATGCAATTTTGAAGTTGAATTAGAGCAAGGCTGTTCCTGTTGCTGCTTTTGCAGTAAAGAAAACAATCGAAGCACACTTCCATTGCAGATCTAACAACTCTTCACATATCAAAATCAGACAGGAAGATAGAGCAAACTAGCAAACATATTATTGCATATATATGCTATGAATTTAGGTATGTTTAGAAGTTAGATTTTGTTCATCATTCTCTTTCTATACCATACATTCAAATGGCATAACAACATGTTTCTATGCGTAGGTATGAATTTAAAATTGGAGTGGTCCTTCGTCTGAAAAGATTTTCCAGTGAAATTTGTTCTTCGTGTGAGTGAGGTGTGCATCATATCATCATCATCATAATATGATTGCTACACACAGGTCATTCTTTGAAGCTGCCTTTTTGTAATAATATTGCATAATATAATGTATTATATTATTCCATGCTTCAGTTTCCCCTATTTCTCTGGAACTAACTCACTGTCTCGAATTATATCCTCTTTTACAACTACAACTTGTTTTTCTTTCTTTTTCTTTACTGTCAGTCCTCCGCCTCCACGATTACTACTCCTGCTAGCTGCTCTGCAGCTACAGCTACAGCTGCTGATACAATGTTTTTAAACTTTATCTACTACAGAAACTTTCCCATTACAGGGGAAAACACACACACACTGACATTTTCTCTACGACTACATGACTCGACTCGACGTTGCTGGAGATGGTCTTATCTCTCAGCTTTTACCCACCACTTTGTATGCTCATATTATTATCATAACTCTTGAGAAGAAGAAGAAGAAAGAAAAAGAAGAAGAGAGAAGAAATAGCCACTAGCATAATATTTCAACATGCACAGAAAGAGTGAAAGTGAGAGAAGGAAAAACTTGAATGCAGTAGCAGCAGCAGCAGAAAGAAACAGGAGAGGAAAAGAGAAAAGGATGACGATGTTGTTGATGATGATGATCATGATCATGAGGATAGCAATAGTTCAACAGAGGAACAAGGAGCTGCAGCAGCATAACACACGAGAACTCAAGTTAAGTGTGTCTGTATGTGTGTATGTGTGTGTGTAAAAAAGACGAGTAAATATCAACTCACTCCAAACACAACTCTCAGAAAAGGTTATTGTACTTCACTTCTTCTTCGAAACATAACATTTTCACATTATCTATACAAAAGTAAATGTAAAAGTAAAGTAAAATGTATAATAATACTTATAGCACGAGGATAGAGGAGGAGGAAAAGAAAACTATTTTCTGTCTTTCTCTTCTCTCTCTTTGCTCTTTCCATAAAAAAATGCGTTTGTTAATAATAACGATTGAGTAGAAGTGCCGGCCGCTGCTGCTCCATATTTTGATAATATAATATTCCGGGGTTATATAATAATAATAGCTTTCTCCTTCTCTTCCAATCTTCTTTTAATGGTGGATAGAAACATAAGTTATAAAGCAGGTGCTATAATACAAAGTGAAAAACTGGTTGCACAACCAAACAACAACAACAGCAGCCATTATTTTGGAAAGAGAGTAACTAGTATGAAAAGATTGAGGGAAAGGAGAAAGAGAGAAAAAGGTTTCATGCATGCAACTTAATAATACATACACAGGGGCGTCCATCATTCATAGACAGTTTTTGAGAAAATAAAAATTAAATGAAGGTACCCTCTCTCGTTAACTCTCGAATGGAATTTTGTACAGTAAAACAGTAAAAGCCAGCAGCAGAAGCATATGAGATATTAAAGCAACGAGCCTTCGTGTTGTTGATTATGATATTATTATTTTTCTCTCTTCTACTTTAATAAAAATGTTGCCATTTTGATATCAAAACATATTTATTTGGTACCTTTTTTGAGCGAGTTCACTTCGGTGAAGTTGGTTGGTTTGTTGGTGTGTGGGACGATTAACGATGGCAATGATGATGATGATGACGATGGTACAGTTGTGGCATAAACATATACATAAGCTCATAGCTCATCAAAAAATGTGGTATACCTCCCTTCCTCCTCCACAACTGCTCCTACTCCTCCTCTCTCTCACTCAAAAACAAACTTTTCAAGTTGGTAGTATTTCTTCTTCTTTCTATGGCTGTAGTAGGAGTTTCAGTAGTCGTCGTGGTAGTTGTAAAACTCTATAGGAAGAAAAAAATGAAGATAAATAATAAATTTACTTTTTCCCAGTTATAACGGCCACCGCGCCACCAACTCCCCCACCACCACCATACTATAACTAAAACTATTACTAGCACCACCACCACCGTCCGCGTCCCTTAAAAATATTTTCTCTGAAATGTGTTTTTCTTTTTTTCGATGATGAAATTAATGACCAGTGGTGGATGCATAATACTCAAACTCTGCTGCTGTTGCTACCCTTACAAACTTACAAACGACAAATACAATAGTAAAAGCCATTCCATATCATCGAAATAGAATAAAAAATGGGACAACCCAACAGAACAGAAATAGAAATAAATAAAAAGGTTCAGTTTTAGCTTCGTTTTTATACTCGCAGCACAGAAAACAAAACATGTGGATTGAATCAAGCTATTTCACATCATCATTTTGAAATCGTGAAGAATTAATGAAAAAAAGGAAGAAACGGGGAATGAAATGAAATGAATACCATATTAGAACTACAGATATATATAAAATATATTGTAGGTCGCCTTGCCACCACCGCAAATGAAATAAAATATAGTTGATGGACTCCTACTGCTACTCTTACTATATACATGCTCTTTCCTAGCAACAGAACGACAGTAACAATAAGAATCAAGAATGGCAGCAGCAGCACCCACACATACATTAACAACAACGACGAAAGAGAAAAAAAATGGGAGACGAAGGACGACAGGAGAGTTTTTTTTGTTGTTGTTGTTGCTTTCGCTTTTGCTTCATTCTGGAAATGGAGAGAAGCTCGTGACATATTTGACTCCACTTTGGATGGACAGGTCGAATGAAAGAGATAAAGCAAGATGGAAAAGGCCACCATCACGCCATCAGCAACCAGCCAGCCAGCCAGCCATTTCTTTTCGAATAACAAGATATCAGTGCTCTCAGTCGTGATGATGATGGTGATGATGATGATGATGGTAGAGAAATGGCATTATTGTATCTAAAAAACTAAATAATATGTTGTGTGTCTATATGTGTGTGTCTACTGAACTGTTTCCTTCTAACTCTCTGCGGTAGGTATGGCTCCATGGCTAATGGCGAGTCACCCACCACCATTATTCTGCAGAAATTGAGAGAAAAGTATTATCCTAACGCAGGAGATCACATAATACAATATTATACAAGCTGCTTTCTCTCTTTTACTTTTCTCTTTTTTCCCATACATATATAAAAAAATTCTTCTTCAATTGACGGACGACGGTATTCCATAGGGAGAACAGAAAGACCATTTGTTGGTCGGTGGTGGTGGTGGGAAAAATCCTTTCCCACTGACTGTCACATTTACTTACAATGAATTACAAATAAATATCTATACACAAACACATACACCAAATTACATTACTGCTGAATGAACTTATGTTTGGGATATATAAGGATTTAGTCAATCTCCCTCCATACCACCACGACCACCACCTCCACAATATCCTTGATCTCCTCTGCTACTGCTGCCATTCCAAATAATATTACTCAATCATACATTCAGATGTTCGGAATGTTGTTTAAGTTTCTGTTGCTGTTTTGGAAATGAGAATCCTTTGAAGGAACATTTAAGTAATTCGTTACTATTAATAATATTACTTTCGACGTTTTTCTATTTAAAAAGTAATTATAAAAAATGGAAAAGTTTTTTTCTTCAATTTGCCATTTACGAAATCCATAAATCATTATATTTACAACAGCACTCTAAGATTTACTGCTCTGCTTTTACCAATCAATAATTGTAAAGAAAAAAAGGCGGGAAATGTAAAGCATAAAATAAATTCTCATATAAGCTGTATGTACACCAAAACTATTCATGCCATTATGTCATGTCATACTGCCTTGAAATAACAATAAAAAAAATCTTGCAAACAACGTGACGACTAATTGCCACAATTTACTTGATATTATTACTTTTTTTTATTAAATTCTCATACACTAATTCTAAAAGGAAAAGGAAACGCGCTTCCTCACTCACCCACTCGCTCACGCATAAAAACATTTCTTGATAGAATGAGGTTATGCTTAACGTCCCTCTTTCTCTTTCTCCTACTTCCTCTCTCTAGAAAATTTTCTTTTGTTGTTTTGTTGTTATTGCCGCTGCCGCACACATACATACAATACATATATAGGTACCTAACTGCTTATTTTTTATCTTATATTTGTTCACATAGATATTACATTATATTATTACTGAGAGTAAGAGAACAAAAAGTGTTGAATAATAGAAAATGGAAGTAGTCCAGTAAAACACACATATACACATCCACATTGCACATTATACACACTTTCCCCAACACATTTTCTAATCTTTTTGAATTGCAGTAGCAGCACAACATTAACAACAACAACAATAACAAAACTGCCTATTACAGCAGCAGCATAACTACTGCGATAGTGGCATGGCGGTCTTGTTCCTGCTGGTAATGATGGCCTCATATTTGCTGAAGAAAATGGTTCTAGAGACGCACATTAATACTTTCATGTGGAGGCAGAACAAAAAATACTTCCACTACTTACTACAACAAAAAACAAGTCTATCATAACTATCTTTCCTTTTGGATAAATTCAACTTCCGCAAAACATGTGTACCTTCACACATACTTCATACTTCTCTCTCTCTCTTTTCTTCTTTCTTTGTAAGAAAAGAGAGATGGACAGACTTTTACTAAAATGAAAAAAGAAAATAATTCGTTTCTTCTTTTTTTTCTTTTTTTCAATGCTTTATAGTTAGCTTAAGCAGCAGCAGCAGCTCCATAACATAATCTGTAATAGGTGTGCATAGAGTGCAATGCAACCATATAGCGCTTATCTCACCCCGTCTTTATTTCATCTGTTGTAGTGTTTATTTGCTGAAAAAACTTTCAATTTCACTTCTATTTTCTCTCTTCCCCCTCTCTCGGTTTTTCCCTCTCCCCAAATGTGATTCTCTCCTCAACGTCATTTTAAGTACATCCCGGTTAATTCCTTTTCTATAAGTGTGCAAGTGTGTGTGTGTGTGTTTTACTCATTCAAACTACCGAAAAGAAAAAGAATGGATGTGTGTGTGATGTGAACGAAGCTTAACAGAAACAGGAGAGAAGAGAAAGAAGAAAAAAAAGATGAAAAATACATTCTTTTGAGATTTTCTATTACTAATCCCATTTACCAGAGGAGGGATGGATGGAATGGGATGGAAAGAAGAAGAAGAGAAAAGAGGGTTTCTCTTTTCTTTCACACACACACTCATAAACTCATTGCAATGGCAACCGTGTAAGCTTCTTCTTTTTCCTTTCCCCCGATTTTTTAAATCGTATGTGAGGAGTGTGAGTGTGAAATAAACATTAGTACATATCATGGGAACTTAAGACGAAAACTAATATAGCTTTAGAAACTAAGCAGTAATGTAGTAGATAAAGCTATATTAGAGGAGGAAGATGATGGCAGTAAGAAGGTGAAGCAGAATCACGGACAAAATTGATATTAAAGAGAATGAGAAAAATAAGAGAGAGAGAGAAGATGGAATAAAAGGAATAGTAGGCACGCACATAGAAAGATGCAATAGACATTTTCATTTTGAATGGAAAAGTTAGAAAATTTTATGAAGGTAGCAGGAGCAGCAGCAGTACCAGCAGTGGTAAGATGCTTTTGAATTTGTTCACGACGGTAATAACATTAAAAATAGAAAATTTTCTGGAAGCAATGGCAATGGCAATGATCACACTTATGGCAGCAGCAGCAGCAGACAAATGCAAAATTTGCTGCTTATTTTTAGTTGCCTTTGCCTTCTTCTTCTTCTTCCTCGAATATTCTTTATATATGCGGGTTTAAGTGCAATATGACTGGATAAAACGAGCTTGTAAAATTTTTAGTGGAGTGGAGTGAAGTTTGGGAAAGAGAATATGAAGTACGTAGTAAGTAAGTAAGTAAGTAAGTAAGTAAGTAAGAGGAGGAATAAGCAATATCTAGAAACAGACGGGGAAAGAAATAAGGACGAGAAGGGAAAAGTAAGAGAGAGAGAGAGGGAGAACGACTTGTCTCATTGCAAGTCATTTCAGTTCGGAAATGGTCAGAAAAAGGCCTTAAGAGGTGGATCCGATGAAAACTCTGCTTAGCTTTTGGAAAGGATTTAAGTGCAAGAAAATCCCGTGTGATTTTATAAGTTTATTATTGTCCTTGCTGCTGCTGCTGCTTTCTCCAGCTTTTACCGTTCTGCTCCTCTTCACATACAATTTTTTTTATAGTGAACTATCATCATTGTCATGAGGAGCAGCAGGGAAATGATTTGTCAAAGCTAACAAATCTTTAGAGCAAACCAATGAAGCGGCAAGACAGCTGAGTCACCGTTTCCTTTCCCTCATCTCCTCTCACTTCTCTCTCCTCGCTCGCTTGCTTGCGAACTCACAGTTTTACCATTTACGGAGCAGGAAACTAGAACTAAAAAGTATTTTGCAGTGCAGCAACGGTAAAAGAGTTTCTTTCTTTCGTTCGTAGAAAACAATGGAAGGAAATGAGGAAAGGATGAAAAAGGTCTTGGCTTGAGTAACAGGACGGATGACAGTAACTTTCCCAGTAACTTACTCACTTTTCATACTTTCCCTGTCTCTCACTTCACTTCCTCTCTCCATCTTTCTCTCTCCTTCCTTTTGCCCAGGTCAATAGTTTTCATCTTTAACCGGTGGTGGTGGTGGTGGTACGGTGGTAGTGGAAACAACAAAAAATTCATAATGACTACTATCCCATCTTTTTTCTCTCTTTTTTTTAACCATGGATCGTTCTGTTTTTCTCTCATGAAGAAAACGAGTAAGTCAAAAGAGAAGAGTCAAGTCAAAAGTCAAAAGAGCCTGAAAAAATCTCCATTAGAATTATTATCAAGCAAGAAGAAGAAACGAGGGCAAAAGCAAACCATTTACCTCCGTCTTCATCATCCGCCATGTTCGCATTCTCTTTTCTTCTACACTAAAGCGTCATTTCAAAATCTCGACATCTATCTACACAGCAATAACAATAGATACGATGCTACAACAATTGCTTAAATGTGTGGTGCCGGTATGGTGGTAGTATTATAGAACAGAAGTAGCGATAAGTTTGCTTGTTGGAAAGAAGAAGGAGTTAACGGTAACCGTTCAAAGGGATTTGTCTCTTCATTTCACTCGTTTCCATTCCGTACGTTTCCAACCGTAGAATTTCTTTCCGCTACTACCACCACCACCACACCAAAGCTTAGCTTTAGCTTCGCTTCAACAAAAAATAAGCGATTTCGATGCTAAGTCATGTCCAAATCATTTCACTTTAAGATAGAAAGAATATTTGCTTCTCTGACTGACAATGACTCCGACTCAGAAAGAGAAAGAGAGTCAAAAGTCAAGTTATGACGGTGACTTTGTAATATTATCATCGTATGAAATGAAATGAAGTAGGAGCAGCAGCAGCAGCAGTGGTGGTGGTGGTGGTGGTGGTGGTGGTATAATGGTGTGTACAATGTCTGGATTTGATCTTCGTTAGTTCTACTAAAAAGTTCCGTTTCCTTCCTGTTCTTCTCCTCCTTTACATAATCTGCGCTTTCCTTCAAAGATGATTCTGAATAGTAAACTACTTTTACTCCTGATAGCGACATAATTGACTACGATGCGATGCGATGTGATGTGATGGATGCTATCGAACTCTAAACTTATAAAGAACAAGAACATTTTCTTTTTTGTTTTTGTTTCTTCTTCTTCTTCTCCTTTTCACTCACTCACTTACTTACTCCTTGTCTCCGTCCGTCTTTATATCTTGCTTCAATCATTGCTTACTTCATTCGCAGGAATATTTAGTGTGTAAAGACAAGGGAAGAAGAAAGCTCTTTAAGTTAACGTCTTCCTTTTCCTTTTTCCGTTACATTAAAACATTTTTTTTTCTTTTTAGTTGTTTCATTGAGTTTTAGTTTTCCATATGTATGTAAAAAGAGGAAAAGATAAGGATGAGTAGACATCAGCTTTAGGAACACAGAGCAACAAAGAAACGGTTAAGAAAGAAACGGGAGAAATTTCTTCCGCCGAAAAAAGCAAAGAAATCTTAAATTCCAATGAGCTCACCTAAGAATAGAAAACCTGCTCAACTCAACTCAACTCAGCAGACATTACGAGCATATTGACATGCATTTATTCAGATTATGATGATGTAGCTAGTCTTCGTCTCCTTCCTCTTTCTTCGTCAATCGAACGAAACTTCTATGAAAATTCTTCTTCCAGAAGTAATGCGAATGTCGTTAAACTTTTTGTGTGTCTGATATGATGATGATGGTCTGCCTGGCTGCTGATCTCTTTTCTCTCTTTTAACTCTTCTCTTCCTCAAAGTTGTTCCGACTATCAATGTTTTACTCTTCTAGAGGAAGAAAATGAAGGAGTTAGAATGAAGAGTTTCAGAGAAATGTAAAAAGTAGAAAAACAATCCGCTGTATATTATGAAAGTCGTTTGAGTTCGTCATTTTGTCTAATATCATGTCACCCATTTATTTTCTCGTAAGCTCGCTCCACGACTACAATAGTAAGACCGTCCTTTGTAGTGCAGATATTTTTCATGCTTATCAGCAGACGCGTTTAGGGACTAATCATGAAATTCTTAAAAACCTGAGTTGAACTGAAATGGAGAAGGACAAGCAATATAATAGTAATAGATAGTAAGCAGTAATAGAGAAAAATAAGCAACAAAAAAGTTCTTAAAAGATATCGCATGACCGTACGTACTATCGCTCCCAAATTATTTCGTTTATACCTTATACGTATATCGCATAGTATCGTAGATTGTAGTATTCTTCTTTGTAGTCGTCGTCGTCATTCTCGTTCTACTAATTCAGTTAATTGGGGTGCTGTAAAACTTCAGAGATTGTTATTGGGTTGGAGGATTTGCAGCTTAGAAGAATATTAACAACAACAACAACAACAAAAACGAATTATTAAATAAATGAACAGCTTCGTAATTGCTTTCATTGTGTGCCCTTCTCCTCTCGTTCTCCACATAGCCTCATACAATACCCTCATTATTGTCCAGGATGAGGAAAAAGAACAGCAGCGAAAAAAAACAGGAATAAAAAGACGCAAAAAATGGAACAAAGTCTGAAATAATCCGGAAGCTTTTCTCATCCAATTCCTGAAACAGCGGCAGAGCTGGCACAGTAGCATTATTATTACAAAGTCATAGGGTGTTAGATAGTCTTTTTGTAAACAGCGAGAGCGAGAGAAATAAAAAAAAGAATTGAAAAAAATCCCTCGCTAACTAGCAAAATCTTACTAGCTCGTTTTGCTTTCTCCTGCTGCTGCTTACTGATGATGATGATGATGATATTGCAACACATGGCTAATACAGCAATTAGCCAAATTGGGCAATAATACAAAAGCTTAAATTTTTTCTCTCTTAAAACAATAAAAACAGTGTTAGTGTAGGAGAATCGTTTGTAACTCACACAGGCAGGCAGAGCTTTAATACTATTATGATTCCATTTGATTACAAACAAAATAGAGGCTGCTCCTGTGCGTGTGGAAAACATGAGGTGGCTTTTTTCGTTTAGTTTTGCTTTTTGTATTACCTTCAATCATCTGCGGAGCAAAGAACAATTATAATTGTGGGGGAGGAGGATTGCTTTGGTGTGTTGATGATGATGATGTTTCCATTCTATCTCATTTCTTTCGCTCTCT
Source organism: Lepidocyrtus cf. sotoi NNG-2020 (assembly GCA_027744475.1). NCBI lineage: Eukaryota > Metazoa > Arthropoda > Collembola > Entomobryomorpha > Entomobryidae > Lepidocyrtus > Lepidocyrtus cf. sotoi NNG-2020. The sequence goes on along the minus strand of JAHZNJ010002968.1, from coordinate 4,531 downwards.
CTAGAATTCCTTCTTTTCTCACTGTTCCTCATTCATTTGATCATAATAATAAATTAAATTGGTAGGAGTAGAGGAAAGAGAGAGAAAAGGCGAAGAAATGTTTTTATTTTTATTTGCTCGCTAATTCACCCACGCTCATTCATTCTTTCATTCATTCATTTACGCTTTTCTCACATCATCCTTTCTTCTCACTCACTCGTCTTCCTTCTCTTCCTTCTTCTCTACAAAAATTTGTTACAAACGCGAGCTGCCAATTTTCAGGGGAGCAGAGGAAAGCAAAATAGAGGAAAAGAAAGGAGAGACGAGATGAACAGAAAAGCATTTTTACTTTTACTCTTGCTGTGAGTGAGACGAGCGAAGAAGGCAAGAAAAGTAAACAAGGTGCACATCTTTCTAGTCGATATGAAAAGCAATTACTAAGATTTGAAAATCTCTTACACCTGAGTCTCCCCATGGTTCAGCAGCCGCACAGCATCACCACAGCACAGCAGCAGCGTTTATTATTAAGTCCCTCCTTTCTACACATTTAGAAGAGCCATCCAACAATACCAACCACCTCCACGTTTTTTATTATCGTATAACTGTCTCATTCAAGGTACAATTCTGCTAATGTAGCAGTAGCTGGGTTGTCCCTTCTCTCAGTAAACTTTGGTTAATGCTGTGTGCTGCTATTGCCATTGCATTGTTTCTGATAGACGAAAGGTTCCTGTAAAAAAAGATTAGTTTGAACAGAAGGCATCACGCAGCAGCCCTCTCGTAGTGCAGTCGTAAATATTATCTTGCTCGTCATTTCATGGAAAGACAAAAAAGAAACTACGCATTTCCTTTTCAACTAAAAGGAAACAACTTCACTTTAGTTTTATTTTATCAAGATATGTACATGCCTTGCTTTTTTAAGCATTTTCGTATCAATTTAGTTGAAATGATGACGATACCATTATTGAAGAGCAATTTCCAATCTTATTTTAATAAATTTTATTTACTTAAGTACATCTACCATGAATATCACCAAGCAACCATTTTCCTCCTATCGGTTTATTTTCTACTCCAATTTACCAAAAATTGTCTTATTTTATTTCTTCGAAATAGGGGGAAAATTGAAATTGAAAATACATAATAATAATATTATTATTATCATCATCATAATCATCAGTTTTCCGATCTTTTTTTCGAGCGAAGAATACTAAGAAGAAGCTCTTCAGGAAATTGTCAATACAATAACGGTAATGGCAATAATAATAATCATCATCCTCATCTCAGTAATGAATAAAAAATGACTTTTTGTTGGAATTGAGACGACTTCATCGACGTATTTCCCTTCTCCTATCTTGAATAACTGATTATTCTACTACAACGACAACAAACAACTACACGCTTGTTTAAAATCATAAGTAATGAATGAGAATGAAGCAGAAAGTTGAAGATAGCAGCAAAAACAAAATAAGCAGAGAATGTTTGTTCCTGCTACTGACTACTATCATCATCATCATTCTGATATCGTTCTAGAAGAAAGAAGGAAGATATTAAGTAAAAATGAATGTTAAAAACAAGAGAAAATTCTTATTCTTATCTTTTCTTTCGCTCTCATGAATAAATAAGCAAGAAGAAAGGAAGGAAGGAAGATTGGAGACGGAAAAGTAAAGTTTTTATCTTACTTGGAAGGATGACGACGCACGACGACGAATACGACTAAGAGAACAAAGTTTTTGGCACCGTTACGGATCAAAAGATATTCGCAATATAAAATAATTCTCTCTCTTTCTCTCTCTCTCTCTGTTTCTTTTGGTATAGACTATTATCATGATTATCATCACCATCATCAAGTTTTCCTTTTCACTCACTTCTGCTCACTCACATCTCTATTCTATTCTTTCATTTTCCTCCTCATTTCAATCTGGAAACATCAGTTCCTTTTGCTGCGCCTCCTTTTCAAAGCAATTTCTTTAAGCAATCATCATCACCACCACCATTGCCATCGTCATGATTTTTAGGAGGAGAAGTAAGAAAGTGAGAGAGAGAGAGAGAGAGACAAAACGAATGAAAAGAAAAGATAGCGGCGGCATAGCGGCAGAGCATTGCATATTGCAGTAAGAGTAAGAAATAAGAATATTAACACTATTGAAAGGAGCTTCGTCGTCCGTAGAAAAGAAAATCTGTTCCATATCGATTTTACAGAGAGGAGGAAAAGTGGCAAGTCATGTCTTCTTTCTGTTCTTCCTTCACCTCTTCCTCTTCCTTTACGTTCGGCAAATGTTTTCTTCTCCCTTTCGCCACTTCCGCATCATTATCACAATCAACTTCCTCCTACATTTTGGAGGAGGTTGTGTTAGTTACTTGGCTGGTCGGTTTGGTTGGGAAAATGAAAATGGAAGAGAAGAGAAGGGAAAGTTGAAATATCTCTAAATTCTTCCATTTCTCTCTCTCTCTCTCTCTGCTGAAAACAAGTAAAACATCTCTTGTTTTTACTTAAAAGAATGAAAACGTAACGCAACGTAACATAACGTAAAGCTTTCCGCCGCTCTCAAAGGTATTTGATTGGGAGTAAGTAGGAGCAGCTATCAAGTATAAAGCTGTCAAATTTTACACAATCATGTTCCTTAATCGCCCTCCTCTAACCTCCAACAATATTTTCCTTGATCATAATAGTAGTAGTTGTAATAATAATAATAATAATTCACATTCATTCCCATTCTTCCCTGTTCCACATTACCCGATTCTCCACGCATTTCATTTTACCTACTATATCATGATGGTTATTAGAGAAGAGAAGACCCAGAGATAGCAAAAATAGAGAAAGAGAAGAAAAACAGCCCTGCAATTTAATACTCTCAAACTGACCTTTCGTGCATTTCACCCATCAAAGTTTCCCACTTTTGTTTGGTGGTGGTTTGGGAAGACCAACTAGGCCCAGAAATAAAACACTGTGTCCAGCAGTCCATCGTGCATATGCCACAGCGCAGCAGCAGCAACAGCAACTACAAACTATAACTCCAGAGAAGGGAAAATGTACCAAACCATTGCACAAAAAATATATATTATTCAACCATTCACTCTACTCCTTACTCATAAAGGGGATTACCGTTTTGAGGCTTTTTGTGAATTGAATTGAATTGAAGAGCAAACGAAAACGAAATTTTTGTTAGATTCATGCTAGTAGTTTCCAAAATAATACATCTACCTCTTGTTCCATAATGGTGCAATGGAGGCTTCTTTTTTTCTCAATTTTGCTGCTGTTCCCAGCATCAGCAGAGTAGATGCATTATAGTACACGGACAAGGTACACGTGCCTTTGTACACTTTGTTTTCACTTTATTTAGACTAGCGGAATGAAATGAACTAGGAGGGGAAACTCTCTTACGTAGCTTGAAAAAATGTAAAATGGTTTACTAGATATATGCGTGATCAAAGGGTATGATGATGATGATGATGATGATGATGTTGGCAACACCACATATTTTACTGCAAGTTAAGGTGTCTTCTTTGACAGGTCATTTTGTAGATGTAGGTAGTAGGCATAGTTCTAATCTTTCAAATAGCAATAACAATTTACACAACACACCGAAAAATGTTCCACTATGCAGCTCACTAGTCCAGTTCCAGTTATCATGCTAAATAGCCATTGCTTTCTACTTTTTCTTTCTCCACAAAGGAAAAATAAACTAGCTGGGTTGTGTTGTTGTGTGGCGTTTATTCGTAGTTCGTGTTGAGCAATAACTTCTATTTAAGTAGAGCTTAGCTTACTATTAGTTTCGGTTATTTCGTTTATATTTATAATATGCGTGTGCTTTGTTTTTGTTTTTTGTTCTTTCTATTTGTTTGGTGTTGCAAGATACCTTTTTTTATAAGAAACGAAACAGCAGCAGCAGAGCATTCAATAGATTGTAACACAAACGTGCTTGGTTTGCGTACAAAAATAACGCAGCTTACAACAATTACCTTCTTTCATTATTATCAGAAATTTATTTTTATAATCTGTCTTCGTTTTCTATTAAGAGGAAATTGTAAGCAATTTATAAAATTGTAGCTATATCTCCCTCCTCCCCAAGAAAAGTAGAAAAATGTCTTTCAAGGTAACAAAATTGAGTATAGAACTTCCAATTGAGAGGGAGATACTACTAAAAGCAGCAGGTAATTTGGCTAAAATGTCGCAGAAGTATACTCTGATAGGTAGGTAGTGGCTGTCAGAAGTAAAAGAAGTCAAGTTAAGGAGAAAAAAAATTGGATTTGTTGATAGCGGAAGTATTTATTTATTAAAGGAATAGTGGAAGACAATGTCAGTAACATTGAACTGCACCATTTAGATTTTGTGGCTGGTTGTCTCATTTCATTCATTATGTATTTCGACATTATTGCATCGTATCGTAGTCGTATCATATCGTCTCATTTTCATTGATTCGTATTATGAAATGAAATTGCCGCTACTTTTGTCTGCCACACAACAGAATAATCTAGAACTGCTCCGTTCCGTTCCATTCCAACCGCATTCTTATTACTGAGGGTGCAGCAGCAGTATAATAATAATAATATTACC
>JAHZNJ010002967.1:0-16628 GCA_027744475.1 Lepidocyrtus cf. sotoi NNG-2020 | reverse complement strand
ATGCCTATCGGTCAACGCGTTCGACGGTTAGAGCACCGACAGACGGACAGACGGACGGACAAACAGACTAATCGCATAACTAGATCTCCGATCTAGTAATAACTCACTTCTTTTCTAATTATGGCTGGGATGACTTTTAGGCTGGGAGGAAGTCAGCAATTAATTTCTACTGCAGTACTACAAATATCAGAATTAATTTTTGTTAAAATAATTAGAAAAAAAGGAAAAAAGTTGTTGTTACATTTCATTTCATTCAACAAATTTTACAACAAATCAACTCATAGCTTGTTTCGTCATTGTTTATTTAAACATAACTTATTTAGATTTATTTTCCGGTAGATTTAAACATTTAAATCTTTAAACCTCTTCCAGAATATTTTCAATGCAGTTATAATACTATTCTGTGTATTCAAAAGGTACAGTGGAAGTCACATTGATTCATCCAGTCATGTCGAGTATTCAAGATTCATTTATTTTCCTAGTATTCGAGATCAAAGATTCGTTTTTGTTCGTCTCCATTCCATACTTTACTTTTTAGTTTTTACTAGTCTTTTTTGTCCTTGATGAAAGAAAATGTTTGACGAGAAGGAACTTGCAGAAAGGAAAAGTCATAAAAAGACAAGTGCTGAGCATTTTACTTTACTGAAAGTACTTTAACGTCGTCTGTAGCAGTAGCAGAGGCGGCAAAAGAAGAGAAGACGACGTAAACGCAACAGCAAAAGCACTACTACTACAACAAACGTTCAACGAGTAGAAGAAGGGGGCTCTTTCGTCCATCCGGTTGAGTCTCACAAAAAAGTACCGATGAAAATTTCTTTTAAACGTCTTCCTTCATCACAACATCAAGTCGCCCTCGTCATCTTCCTCCAAGATGTCTTCTTCATTCATTCACTCATGCACTTTATAAAGTAAAACCAAGTGAAACCTTTTCTCTCGTTCGTCCGTCCTTGCATGCTTGCATGGTTCTTTCGTTAGCTTCTTCATTTTTTCTGTATAATGAATATGGAAAAAGACGAGACGAGAAGAAATGCAAAGGACCGCATATTTTTCTGACAATAATATAAACACATACACATGGCACGATATATGCTTACTTTAGATCTTTCTATAAAAGAATTTCATTTCAACTTTCTTCTTCGTTCTGTTATTATGTTAGATTATCATAAAGAGAGAGGAGTGAGTTGCTACTCCCTTCACTCTCCTTGCATAATGGAGCCCACAGCAAGAAGACTTCCTTTTTCTCTCTCTCTGGGAATTTTTTCCTTTTTTCTTTTCTCTATTGAATATTACTTCCATCAAGCAAGCCTTTTACTTTTAGCCTCCAAAATGACTGTCGTCGTCGTTGTCGTCTACCTTCACACAAAACAGAAAGACAAAAATGGAGAAAGAAGAAGAAAAGTGGGAGCGTTCGAGAAAAGAAAGAAATGACTATGACTTTCCATCTACTACAAGATCTAAATGCGTGTCTTTACTTTTACTTTTCTCGTTCGGAGTCTCGTGATCCTATTCTCAGTTTCCTCTTCACTCAACTCAACTCAACTCATCCCAACTTCTCACCGAAAGAAGAAAAATCAGAAAGAGAGAGAGAGAGAGCAAAAGTCGAGGCATTAACAGAGCACCATAACTAAAGAAAGTAAATGAGGTGAGAAGCGCTTAAGAGACACTTCAATGATGCAAAGCGAAAAAACGGAACACTTTCGTGCCACTTTCAGTCATTCAAGTCAATGGGAGGGAGAGAGAATCCTCATATCAGTAGTTTGCGTCTTCTTCCTTTTCTCTCCTCTCTTCATTCCTTTTTTCTTCTTCTTAAAAGCTAAGCCTACACGAAAAAAACGACCAAAACGTTAATCTAGATATATTCTGTCGCTGTGTATATTTTTCACTACGGGAGGAAAACGAGGAATCAGCTTCTAGCATGCATGTTTCTGTTATACAATAATAATAAAAATAATAATCCGTTCTGCTCTTCCTTCCCTTAAAACCTGCCTCGTCATCGTTCTTATTCAGTGATCTCTCTCTCAGAAAATAAAGTATACTGTCATTGAAGGCAGTGCGTAGTAAAGGAACGCAACTAATCTTATTTCAACGTACGTATAGAAATGGAAGAAGAGGTATTATCATTATATCTGACATGACATAATAATACGCTTATAATTTAGTTTTTGGTCTTGGACCTTCATCATTATTTGCAATTTGGAGAGATTTGGATTTTTATTTGAACGTTTTGCCTTTTCCATTCCACCTTACTTTCGTTTTTTATTTTAACAAAAATGCTTCCGTTTTGGTTCTGTGCTATAGAATTTCAGAACATTTTAGCATTCAACAGAATTAATTCTTAATTATAGTAATTTGAAGTTCATAACTATAAAAACACTTTTGGAAACTAAGTATAGGCAGATGCGTTTGGTTAAAAAGCCAATTTTCCTCTGATTACTTGAAGAAATTAAGAAGATCACTGAAATTAGTGTGTACTCACTAATGCATAGATATTAATATCTTTGAATCTGAGCCTTTGTCTTGCTAGAAAAACTTCCTCAGTCGTACCGTTACGTTGCGATGCTACTATCTTTGACTATGCATCGTGACCCAGCTTTCTCAATACAAAAGTAGAGTCATTGTCATTTAGTTACGGCAGGTATAATTAGAATACATATTCCCATCGTATTGTTGTTGTTATTGTTTCTTTGTCAGAAATTGACAATAATTATACTACAAAAATTATCATCATCATGTTGCTGACAATGATAATATGAGAATCTAAAGCAATGTCACAGTCAGAGTAAAACATTGTTGCCACTCATTTTATAAGCCTTAATACAAGGCCGTACTTCCATACCGTTTTACAATTTCAAGGTTGCTAGCTACTAACGCGATGAATAAAGTAACTAGTCTATTGTGACGAAATTTTACATTAAAGCAATACAAAGGCATCATTATTATACAAAAACGATAAAATACAAGAAGAAGAAGGGAGAAAGTATCATGCAAACCCTTTCCAAAATAATGGTAAGTGCTGTTGCTACTTATTTCTATAAAACGTATACGAAGAAGCAGAAGAAAGCATCAAAGCATAATAGAAGCGTTAAGAAGATAAATAAAGACTTCTTTAATTCCTCCTATCCTGTATCATATCTCGTTCTTTTCAAAGAAAAGTGTATTATGAAGGCATGTTTTACTTTACTTTACTTGATTCACTTTCCCTTTCTTACAAAATGATATTATGAAGTTTCTTTACTACTACCTACTTACGTACGTACATTACGTAGTATAACCTTGCATTACATTTCGTCTTCCGTTTTCTTTTTCCTCTTGAGTATGATGATGTTGATGTTAAACTTCCTTTCCTTGATCTGCTGATCCTCTTCACAATAATACGTACTTAGAAGGAATTTGACGGAGCAAAAACAAATTGGAAATCCCTTTCGATGTAGAAGAATTTTAGAAAATGAAACTAGGCTCTTAGACTCACATCAACTGTAACTCCCGAATCTTTTATATAGCTTGAACTATATCATCATTATGTACATTAATTGCATTTTTGTGAAATAATTCTACTATAAGTACATAATATATTATGCTGCTACGCATAATTTGAAAGTGGCAACGAAATAAAAGTTATTGCATGTTACTATAGTACTCGTATTGTGTGTTGTGTTGGATTGTTTGCCTTGCTTCTGTTTTACTAGGGAGAGCATAAAATATCCGAAGCATTTACCATCAAGTACTGTTTAATGCATGGTATGTAGTAAATCGGCAAGTAAAAATATAACGTTTTTTTTTATTTTGATTGCAAAACGGAAATCAATTTACGAAACTACAAACATACAATACAAAAAACTCCAAAGCAATATTTAACTTAACTTCTTTGCTAAAATCAAATTTGATATTTATCGAAAACAAACAGTGCAATTTGGTTTGTACGCAGAAGAATCGAAGGGTGGGAAAATGGAAACAAAGACGTGTGCAAAAGCAAATACAAAACTCGTTCGCAAAACTTCATTCGATCAAATCACTTATATCATATCATATAATATCATCATCAAGAAGAAAAAACAGCAGCAACTGCAAAATCTACAAAGGAATCTGATTGAAAACAGAAAGAGAAAAAAGTGAATTCGTTTAGCAAGGGATTCACTTTGTTTCTTTCTTCAAGCGAAGACCTCGAAAAAAAACTGATAAAAAAGATGAAGAAGCAAAATAAGGAGAAAGTGGGAGGAGGGGAAGAAATGTGGCCTTTGTCTTCTTATTCTTCATAATAATAAGACATTGTCTACAAATCTTTAACATTCTCTTTGATCCTTTTCCCCTTTTTGTTCATCATCATAGTCAATTCAGTTTATAAGAAGGACAAAAGGAAAGCGTTGCATTTTGCTGTGTTTTTCGCTAGAAATGTTTATCCAGTTATTCCCTTTCTTCTACGAAAAGTTTTTATTTGTTTCATGTTTTCTTGAACATGATGAAATGAGATAAACCACCAACAAGAAGAACTTTTGAAGATACAATTGACCGTTACAGATGGCATAATATTATGATGTTTCTGAGATGTTGCACAAAAAACGCTGAGTCAACAGGAATTTTCAATAAGCATAATAACCAATACAGGTTTCCTGGAAATTCTACCATCCTTGAGAAATTCGTTGGTCTTTTCGTTTGAGAGAAAGAGAAAAGAAATGTTTTTGTTGAGAGTTGAATAAAAACTTATTTGATCTCCTTTCTGCTCAATTTGTCCCTCGGCATTTTCCCTCCGTTTGAAATTTATTTGTAGCGTTTATTTGCAATTTTGTTAATGCTTGATCTCCAATACAACCGTTTTTACCTTTCAAATACGTACGTTCTATCGATTGGTCCATTAACTGAAAAATTGAGATGCACCAACCAAGTTCGTAATTACTAAAAACCTAATTGAGTTTGCCGTACTAAAATTCATTTTCCAAATTAGAAAACAAAAAAAGTTTTCAGTTTTTAAACTAATTTGTGATCGTTTTTAATTGTCTTAATTTTAAGAAACAAGACGAGTTGGTGTACATTTACTGAGCAAAAATTATTGCTTAATATTGCTCTTTTTGGCTTCGTTCACTTCAAATTAGCTTATTAGCCCACCTTTTACACTCTGACAAGACAAGACCGGAAGATGAAAAGAAATTCAGATCCGGGAACAAATTTATTTTCCTTCTTGAAATTCCTTCTTTTTTCTCTTTCCCGCTCTAATTTATAATGTTATTTCAAGCGAAAATTTGAAAGCAACATAACAAGTAAGAAGTGTAACATAAGAGCAGCAGCATCAGTAAGAAATATTAAACTTGTGTAAAACTATTTCCCTTCATTTAAAACTTTTAGTTTACAACACTGGCAGCGTGGTGGGCGACGGTGATGGTGAATGAAAACTCGGAGCAGCAGCAGCGGAAGAGCAGACCACATTTAATAGAAGTTCTTCTTCGTCTTCATCCTCTTCTTTCCCAAAAACTCAGGGCTTCCATCTAATGAACAAACCACCCCATAAAATTTCCATCATATATTTAATCAGCGATAAAAACTAAAAGAAGTATAAAAAAGTTTTTCGTATGCAGTAACAACAGCAGCAGTAGCAGAAACTTCAAGCAAAAAGGAAAGTGCATCCATTTACTTGGGAGCATTCATAGAATTATGAAATTGAGCAATAAAACCTAAAAAAAAGTATACCTACCGCTTCACTTCAATATATAAACTGAGCGAAAGAAAGCTTACTTAATGCATTCCTTGAAATATAACATCCATGTAAGTAGTATTTAATATGCACATATTTGCTCATCTCCTTCTTCTGCTATAATTCTGCTAAAAGTGAGGTGAAGTTATTGAATGTACTTAACTGTCTAATCATAATTCACCATATAGTATTATTTCTTCATATAGTAACGCAGAACACAGTGCTTTTGTAGAACTGTCTTACTGACTTTCCCTTTTGCTTAACTTTAAGCTTTCCATCCATCCCGAAAAGTTATAAACTCGCAAAAAAGACTAAAATTATGGTAGGAAAGAGTAAAAGGCTCTGTTTATACTGTTGGAGGTAATGCTGAAGCTGATACTGCCTTTGATAACGGTGCAGTACAAGTGGTCCGCACTCTGCAAATCCTTGTTTTGCTACTTTCCTTCATTTTTGTTGAAGTGATCCAGTCTCCACTCAACAACAAAAGAAGTTCCCCTCCCTGTATGCATAAAAATAAAATCCTCCTCTTATGAGAAAAAAGGGACAGCGACGACGAGAGAGAAAATGAGAAAGAGAGAGATATAGGGGGACTACGAAGTAAGCAGTATTACATGCCATTGCATATTTGTAGTTTTTACTACGGTACGAAACGGAGAGCCGTAATGAGTCGTAAAACAGCTCCCTAAAGAAAAAAAAAACTTTTTCTCCATCTTTATGCAACAGAAACGTGCATTCGTTTTTGTTCCTCCTTTTTCAAAAATATATTTAGATACGCAATACACACAGGTTCATTTGTGGTGGTGGTACAACTGGCAATTTGCATGGAATTACATGTATGCAAGTGCTTAAGTAATGTTTTACACGATAATAATAATTTTAGCAGAAGAAGGTTACCCTTTTTCTTCTTAAAAAAATTGGTAGACGAGTAAAGTTCGGCGAAAATAATAAGAACAGAAAGGAAACGTTTTGAAGTAGAAGAAAGTTAGAGTTTTCAGCATTCAAGACTGCAAATAAGAAAACACAAGATGATGATGGTATGCAGTATGAGTATGAACATGGTGGTAGCTAGAAATGTGGTGGTGGTTAATTAACATTGATATTGGATTACCCACCCACAACCTATGCTACTACCCGCATGCTATCGACAGAAAAGGGAGAGAGAGAGCCAAAGAGAGTTACTTAACTCATTAAAAACTACAGAAGTTTAAAATTAAAGTCTGCTTGGTTCTTCTTCTATTTCATTCTCTCGAATTCACACAGTCTGTCTATTGCTGAGCTTTGTTTAAGTTTTAAGTAGAAGGGAACAAAATGGTGGTAGGGTGGTAGTAGCATCACCAGACCACCCGAGCAAGAAATTTCGATTAAAGAGTAGAGAGTAAAGTATATAATAAAATAATGGTATTTTCTTCTATTAGGAACCATTCCTGTTATTATGTTTTTTATGACTATTTCTTATTGAATTGGGAATATGTACAAAACTTCTGGTGCTAAACTTAGTTGCACGTCGAACGGGAGACACGCTGGCGGAAACTTGGATCCCGGAGCCCACATTCCGATGATTCTCCAATGCCAAGAAAACGAACGAACCGATGAGAGCGTAGCCAAGGACCAGAATACAAACAAATATATTAATAACGATCAGCTTAACAGCAGCTTTCCATGATGGCGGCTTCTTCCGTTGTTGTTGTTGTTGTTGCTGCTGCCCATGCTGCTGGTACTGATGAACAGGTTTATTCCTACTGGTCTCCACTCCCACCAAATCCACTCCTTCTGGAAGAGAAAATTCCGTGTCCTCTGGGCAATATTGGCTTCCTCCGCGATCCATCCCGAATATATATAGATATTTGTTTCCAGAAGGCTCTTCTTCTTCTCCTTTCTTCCACTTTTCCCTCTATTTCCCCAATCGCATTGATCTATCTCCCACTAAAAATTTCAACAGAAAGAGAAAACAAACCGAGCGCATGAATGTTTACTTCAATTATTCACTTCCATTCCATTGTTTACTTACGCTATTACTATTACTAGTGCTACTGAAACTACGTATTTCCTATACCCGTAATAAAAAGAGAATTTTTAAAAGGAGGACAAAGGAAATCGAAAAGGAAAGAATAATATTATGGAAAATTGCACTGCGCACCTGTGAAGTCGGTGTCATAATACTTACTACTTTAAACATTGTTGCAGTAATGCGCGCTTTTATTTCATTCGATTCCACTTGATTTGAAAACAATATGTATGTAAACATGTTATGTTCTTTGTCACGTAAATAAATTTGGCAATTCAATTCAATTCAATTCAATTCTTATTGCAAGAAGATAAAAACAAGCACAACCATTTTAACACGGGTAATATGGCATAGTTTACAAGTGGGATTTCTGTTATATCACTAGAAAATCCTTCGTTAAGTCATTGTATTTACTTTTCATCTTATTTTTGGTAACCAAACATTGCTATTATGTTGCAAAACATTTTTGCAGGGAAGGATAGATAGAGAATGTATCAAATTAACGACTTTTACTCTGAAAGCTCTTTCTCAAATTTTAGCTTCCACTTGACCCACATAACCTTCCATTTATCTCCGTCATAGCAGAATATAATTTCACCCGGTTACAGGGAACAGTCTGTGAGCACAGTTAGCAGGTCAGAGTCAGACTTTTCTTACTTGTGTATGAATTGCACTTGTGACTGTAAAAGAGTACGACTTAATGCCAAAAAGTATTTTGATTTATAATGAAGTAGCTTAGTCATTACCAAGAAATAAAATAGCGGAAGTAAGTAAGTAAGGAAAGCATGAATCCAGTTATAATTAATAAAATTGTATCGCATGAAAGCAGCATTGCAGCAGCGGTATCATTTTTTCTGCACCTTGCATTAAAAATCTAATTAAAATTATAAGACTTTCACTGACGAGTGACGAGGCACAGATACAAAATAAAACGTAAGGGTGAAGAAATTCATCTATCTCTCTTCTCTCATTATTTTAAGCACTTGAAAAACATTTCCTTAGAAGAACTAATAAGGGAACAAATTAAAGCAACTCTGGAAAAGCATTACAAAGTAGGAATTAATTTTTAAACAGAAATGTTCTTTTTTACTTACGTTGCGTTACCGTTACACAACACACAAAATTTTCCGTCGTAAATCAAACAAAATTATATAAAAAATGGAATTCTCAGAACTGTCACTACCACAATTCAGAAGCTCTCATTTCGTAATAAAAAGCTCCTTTTTTACCAACAGAACTTCACGAAACGAAAGTCTCTTTTGACTTGATTTTGATCATCATCATGATCATTACTGCCTTCCAATTTATCTTTTATACTTAAGTACCTAACTAAAGTCACAAAAAAGGAAGAGAAGTAAGCAGAGTTGTTGATACCGAAACGGCTAACAAGCCATAGGCAATATATGGGGATGGTCCAATACTGCTTCTACTACGCAGCCTATTTTTTGCGGGAGAAACAAGAGAGAGAAAGAGAGTGACCCAATATTTAATTATAAGTTTGACATGAAGAGTATACCTAAAGCCAAGTGGAAGCCGAGATTAAATCAACAGATGAGACGAGGAGAGAGAACGAGAGAGATTCCTCCTCGTTTTACTTTTGAGCTCAAAGGCGAACTTTCTGATGTGGTTCATTGCTTCTGCTGCTGCATTGCATCATCATCATCATTAGTGATGATATATGACTCCATTACAGAGACTGAGAGCAAGAAAGAGACTTACTTTTGATAAGTAATTAGGTATTTACTTATCCTCAATAATTAGATATTAATTAATGGAAAATAATCATAAGCAAATTTTACCTCTCCTCGGCCTCGGTCTTCTTCTCCTTACTCTTTCATTTACTATCTCTTTCGCCATCTCAATCTCACAGCTGTACTCTTATTTTCGGCAATGTAATAGCGCCATTAGTATGTAGGTGTCTATATGCGCTAAAGACGGAACGATAAACTGACAACGGAAATTAGGTTTTCGGTTCACTTCATGTGAGTTTCTGAAATAGCATTAATATTTACTAGTTTTACGTTTGCTTGCAAAATCGTATAAGCAAAACTACGAAATAATTCGCCTTGCTGGTTAAAAACTAAGCAAGTTACGCTTTCGCGGCTGAGGGAGAAGAAGGTGGATGTAAATGTAATATGGTTGTCCGCCACCACCACCATCACTACTTCCACCAACCGACCAAAATACACCTTCTTTCAGTGACATTTTATTACCTTCCTTTTTCTCCTTTGCGCTTCCTCTAAAATTTTCACTGTAGGCAATGTAGCTACCCCAAACCAACTAACTACCTACTATTACAAAAGACCTTCTAATTTGCGTAAAAGTATTAATCTGTAATTATTTTAATGAGAATATATGGCCATTTATATTTCAATTTGGAGACTTCCCTTCTTCCGACCACCGCATCCCAACCCACATTCCAAATTAGTACTATTTCCATTCCTTCAAGCCGCATCATCATCATATTATATCCTAAAGATGATAAAAGGGAGTGAAGAAGAAGAAGTACTCAGCTTTTCTAAATAATATTAAATGTCCTGAATGAATACTCACACAGTCACACACAGCAGAAAACAATTACAAATCATCCGAGTCACACGTGTGTACCGTCTACGCCCCTCCATGTCAACAGACAGACACACACGCAAACACAGAGAATCTGCAAACTAGGTCAGACAGACAACAACAAACAAGCCAAAGCCGTATTCCGAGAAAATGGGAGCTGAAACTCCAACAACGACAAAGCCAAGAGCAAAGTAATTAAGTTAGTTAAAACCGCATTATCTAGTTCCACTTTTGCTACTTTTACTTTTATTCTATTACTTTGCTACGTAGCAGATACTAGAGATACTATAATTCCGACTAGGACGACTTCAATTTCCACTGACATAAAAAAACTTACTTCTGAAATTAGCTTCTGCTGTTGTTGATGCGATCCTTCCATTTCTACCGTTTTTCGAAGGAACTACAGATATTTTATGTACAGTGGAATACGACTCTAAGGTTTTAATAACCAACTACATACTTTGGAATAATTTCGTAAGAAGAAATTCAATCTTGTTTAATGAATTTTTCAGTTATTATGTTATAGAAGAGACAAATATCAACCTACCGAGAAAAAATACAGTTAGGATTTTAAAAGCTGATATTTTTTTTAATTAAATTATTTCCATTTCCAACGACAACAACTTTTAAATGACATTCAATTTTTGAGTGTTAAAATGCAATTAAATGCCATTGAAACAACTCAATTGCGAATAAAGTCGCTGCTTTTCCAATTTTTATTTTCTTAAGAAAAACAAAGAAAGAGGAATGACTCATGTGGAGTCTCTAATAACTGTACACCCCTGTACTGATGATGATCATGACGATGATAATAATAAGAAAACAGTACCGTAAAAGTAAGAGGATTATTTTGTTCTCTGAAGGCTTGAAAAAGGAAACTTCTGCCCTTGTTTGAAAACAACAAGATGGCAATGACAAGTAAGTCGGAGTAGCGAAGTATGTAGTTTTTCTTCCTCTACAAAAAAAGCTCAATGTTCTTGTAAAGCTATTAAAATATATTATGTTGGGCTCATCTTCTTCTGTTATAAAAACTATACATACTTAGATTCACTCCACCAGATATCTACCGGAGAGGATTTCTTCACAAGAGTAAATCAATTTAGCTCACGTGTTTGCACAAACAATATGATACCATGATCTTCTCAACAACTCTTTTTATACTACAGTACAGCCAAGTAGCAACACAACACAATTCAACTTTAGAATACTTTTTTTTGTTAGAGTTGGAGGGGTAAAAGCGGAAATGGAAGAAATTTGCGGAGAGAGAAAAGAAATATATGCTGTGAGTTAAGTTGCGAACTGGAGAACTGATGTTGGCGGTGGTGGTGGTGGCGCTGCTAGAGATAATTTCTGCTTCTCCCATCATCAGTTTCTGTTTAGAAAAGGCAAACTTAAATCAAACTCTGACCTTTTCACATGATTACAAAAAGCTCTTATCCTTCTTCTTCGTCTCTCTGACATAATACTTTTCTTATTTCCTTCTCCGTCAACAGCAGCAGCAGCAGCAGCGGCACAACCACCACCACTATCAAATACCGATGCAACACAGACACAGTAGAACTAGAACTGCAGAAGCGTTCCGAGCTTCTCTCATTTTCTAAGTACCCACCACTACCAACACCACCACCACCACCACCCAATTTTCCATCTTTTTTAACCCAGTCGCTACTCCGCGTCCTTAAGTACGCACGTACCTACTTACAACTACTACATCAAACAAGGAAAGGAAAGATTTGCTACAGTTTCTCTGGCTTTGTAGTAGTAATACTTTGTAGATTGAAGCTTCTCTCGTTAATACGGCCATTCTTCACAACAACAAGATAAGTTTGCTACTGCTACAATTGCAAAGCTCTTCCACCCAGCTAACCAACCAACCAACAACAACAAATATCATCAGCGAAGTAGCCTCGCCATTGCCATCGCCAAAGCTAAGGCATTCTTTTGTAAACGACAATGAAAAGTAGAAAATAGACAATGATTAAATAGATTGGAAAAGTATAATAAGCAAAAAGGAAGAAGAAGAAGAAGAGAAACAAAATTCTGATAAAGTAGACCAACAAGAACAGGAAGGAAGATCTGAAATTCTGCATTAGTCTGAAACAGCAGCAACCGCCACCACCACCAAATTTTTTTTCACGAATATTTGTCTTTTTGTTGCGAATTCGAGTTCGATCCTCTACGAGAGAATACAGCTGAGCTGAGCTGGCTTAGGCTGAATTTGAAACGTGAAATTAGGTATATAAATTAAAGTAGTGGAATGAAATGGAAAAGGGATTCTACTTTTACATGGTCGTTGTTGTTGCTACTGCTGATGCTGATGATCAAGCCACAATACAATTACTTGTTAGATAATCCCCTCCCAATCATGGAGGAAGAAATATCCTACATTTTATGGAAAATAATAATAAACAGATCGATTGGGAAATAGCTAATAAGGTGGCATGCATGGTAGTTTGCAGTTGCCGTTGTTGTTGTTGTCTGAAACAAAAAAAAAAGAAAATCTATTTGGCAAAATCTATTTATTCAATCCACTCCCTTTCCACTACCAATACCACTACTACTGCTTCTGAATTTGGTCCAGATAATGTATTTTTTGCGGTGGTGGTGGTGGTGGTGGTGAATCCTTTATTGGTATTGTATCAGATGGGTAATATATATGTGAAAAGATTCATCTGTCTGTAGATGCGATGCGATGGTATGTGAGTTGAAAAATGTTTTCTTTCAGTTATACAAGGCAAAGCGCGGGCAAGTTCTTATTTTCCCTTATTTCCACTTTTTTTTCACTTGTTCCCTCTTTTTCACTTTCATTTCTTTTCCTTTTTCTCTCTTTCTAGTTTCCGTTTGAGCTGCTGCTACTTCCATATTGTTGTTGTTGTTTACCATTATTTAACCAATAATAAGCAATCTGGAAAAAAGGGAGAAGAATAAGAACTTTTTTGTTATGCTGGTGCTTCTCTGATGATGTTCTTTGGTAAGGGTGGTGGTGGTGGTGGTGGTAGTGCGGTGTGTGTGGGATCTGGAACACATTCGCGCATGTAGGTACTGCAGAATATAGCATGTCACTTTCCTCTCTTTTTCAGGGTTTAGATCTCTGCTTGTCTGTGAAGGAAAGAAAGAGAATTGAAGAAAAGGGAAAATCTGAAATAGGTTTGTGGTCACCACACACCAGATTAACATTGTATTGGCGGTAGAGATGGTGGTGGTGGTAATTCTTTCTCTCTCTCTTTCTCTCTCTCTCTATACGGATGAAAGAAGAAAAGCAATAGTATATTTTTCCAGAATATTATATATGTTTTTACTTTTCTGCCAATTATATACGCCGATGCGATAGAAAGAAAAAAACTAAATTGTAAACAACTAAAATACAACAACAACAACAACAACAACAACAAAAACTTTTTTCTTTCCCTTTTCTCTTCATTTGTATGTAATAATGTGAGCCCTTCTTATACATACCTACATAGGCAGGCACATATATCAAATACGGATAAAATAGGCCATTATTGTTTCCTACCTTTAACATGAAAAGAAAAGGAAAAGATAAACTGCAAAAAGAAAGGAGAATTCAGAAATCAGCGTAATAATAGTGTCGGGTTGAAGGAAGAAGAAGAAATACCATTATTGTGTTGAGCTAGCACCTCTCCTAATTCTCCATAACCCCCACAGCCAACATTACACAATAAAAATAATAATAATAGCATACAGTAGCAGCAGCAGCGTCTGTCTAGCAAGGATTTTTCCAATAATAGAAAAAATATGTAAGTCTGACTTAAATTATGGTTTTATTCTTTCCAGACTCAATGTCCGACCAGAACACATTTTGAACTCAATAACTGTTTCAGAGTAGAATGTATTTAGTAAAAGCGCGGTGTCGTAAGTAACTAAGCGGAAGTAACCGTAACCAAAGCTATTTTAAAGGTATAGTTATGTATTCGCTTAGAAAAGCGAAAGTAAGTTTGACAAAACAAAAAATATTTCAAATCTTCTTTTAAATAAAAACTGTTAAATCCTTTTGTCTCATTTAAGACGACAGACAGAAAATCAGTAAACCTATAAAAACATTGTCCTCCATAATAACCTACATTTCACGTGTACGTAGTAACATAACTAATAACTATCCTTATACAATCGTGTCAGTCAGTCAGATTCAGAGAAGAACAGCAGATGATTCTTTTTTCGATGGAGAAAAATTCTTTAAACGATTTTCAGGGACTCAACTTTTTGGTAAAATTTCTTTTTTCTTACACGCCTATAAAATACATAATAGGCCTCTTGCATACGTACAGTTGTGCTTGCGGTAATGCAAAATCGCGAGAAAAAATTTCCTTAAAGTTTGAGCTTTTTGTATTACTCCACCTCAATCTCCTGTTATTTTATTTTATGCTTATAATATTTTGCTATGGTGTTGTACATTGCTTTATTATAAGACTAACGATAAGGACGGAAAGGCATTTTAAAAAGGAAAATTGGCCGAACAGACAACTCTCTCTTCTTCACACCCTTATACAGCGCAGCAAGAAATTTTGTGGATCTTTTTGCACATAAGGAAAGAGAGAGAGAGGCAGGCAGGTAGTAGCCAAGTGAAATATGGCCTTTTCTTCATGTACATATTCTACTACACTAAAGCTTATATATTTACACTACAAAAATTGCATTGAAAGCAAACGAAATCCCTCCTGGAAAATTTATCTTCCAATTTTCGTTTCAGAAAGGAAAAAAAATGTCTCGAGCAGTAACAGCAAGAGCAGTGGCAAGATGAAGAAGAAGAATAAGAATAAAAAAAGTAAGAGCAAGGGAAAGTAAAGGTTAAACCCAATTCTACTTTAGACAGAGTTTGATACAATATGGTATAATTCGTGTACGTAAAGAAAAAGAAAGTAGGTACGTATATGTGCAGGAGGTAAAAAGAATTGTAGTAACCGTTTTTTAGTCTGTGTCTAGTGTCTAAGTGTCTACAATGTACAGCCTCCGTACCTTTCATTGCTTTTAGTAGTTTCTGTATGGTTTTTTGTGCTACGGGAAACTCCATGCAAAACGATAAGAGAGAAAAAAACCGAAACTGAAAACCCCGAAATGGGAAAATCTTATGTGCAAGCAATAAATCGTTGAAAAATACTTACGTTTCATTTTCTTTGATTTTTCACATAACTCTTTCAAGGAGAAAGGAAGAGAAAAAAATGAATGTGCAGCCACAGTAGCAAAGTAAATTTAAACAAGCACAAGCAAAATAAATGTTGAGTGAAAAAAGGTGCTTGCTTGCCTACCGCAACTTATAATTTTCAGCCAATTTTTCTATACTTAACGTATCATTACGTGGTTTTCTAGTAGGTTGCCTGATTTGTCATAGCAGTCATACATAGTTCGTTGAAAATTGAAATGCATTGCGCTCCAAAAAATGATGGCGGTGGTGACAAACATTCCCGCATAATTTGCAAAATCACGTAAATGCAAACACTGCAGTTGTAGTTGAAGTAGCGAAGCAAAAAAAGTGGGACAGCATTAGAGGAAAAGTTAAATATAGAAATACATTTTCATATAACATGCAGATTTCACTACTTTAAGTTAGATTTGTGAATATAAGATATTATTTTAGGGGTAAAATATTTTGCTTTTATGCTTTAGTTTGAAACATTTTGATGCCGCTGTTGTAGAAAAAAGTTGCATAACTTTTTTTTGTTATCACACTTCTTCAATCTCCCACACATTCTGTCTTGCCCTGCTAGATCCTATCTTATCATCATCATCATCTAGTCTTGTACCAGGAATTAAGGCTTTGAAACTTGAATTCATATTATTTAATTATACAATACACCAACATCCCAGTCTAAAGCGAATAATTAAGGGTGGTGCACTCGCACTCCGCATACGACGATACGATGAATGCATAAGAATGAAAGAAAGAAAAAACAAGATCGACTAAAAGAAACAAAGGAGGTGCTCTAATTCCCCAGAAGATAAGTTGGTGGGATTGGGATATACTTTTAGAAATAGTAATCCTTCCCTACTAGACTGACTTTCTCTCTCTCTCTCTCTCTTGATGGTTGAAAATTAAAATGGGTACTTTATATTCCAGCTTGTCATTAACATGGTAGTAGTAGCAGCAGCAGCAGAAACTTTTCCTTAAACTCTTAATTGACACATGAACATAAATTCTACAATTTAACAAAGGGGAACTAATTTGAACCTTCTACAAACGTACCTATACCACCACTACTACTCGTACTACACACAACTTTTTAATGGAACTGTATTGGAATGTTCTAGAAAAATTAGTGGACCAGTACAAAATGCGAAGAAGTAGATTAAAGAAGCCCTTTTTGCCGCTGTTGCTACTGCTGCTCTTGAAGAAAAACAAACACAGCCACCACCATAGCT
>JAHZNJ010002966.1:0-13411 GCA_027744475.1 Lepidocyrtus cf. sotoi NNG-2020 | reverse complement strand
AGGTAAATACAATGCATTGAATACTGCGGGTCTTTGTTGTGTAGCTTGTCTTCTTAAATGATGATGTTGTATTTGGCTGGAACAGTACATTTATAGTATAAAAATGTACATGGAAAAGTTTACAGAATTACTGCAAACAATGCATTTTAAAACAAATTTACTGAATGGGTTTCGCAAATGCTAACATAAACACTAAAATATTTTTTCACAGAGAAAATGCTACGTTGCTAATTCCACACTACATTTAGGTGAAGCAGTCAAAAGGGTGCAAAATGGCCATAAAAGCACTTTTTAAGCCATTATATAGCTGCTGGCCGCAAAATGCTGTTGAGGAGGAGGCTGAGAAGAAGGAGAGAGCAAGCAAAACTTGATCATCTCAGCATGGTAATTTCTTGTAATGAGTTTTGTTGAACATTTTATGTGCAGAATGCAGAAGGCAGTTAATGCACATACTCTACTACCCCTTACTGACTATTATCTCATTTAAAGCTTCATTCGATAAATATAATATCATATCACATCATACAATGAGATTAGCGTTCGTACAAGTACCTCATCTTTCAATTTTATAACGAGGGGAGATATCTTCTGACAGTTCGGCTTCTTAGAATTAGAGAAAATGCCTGTACAGCTACTTGAATGAATGAAGACCCTCGTAAATTGTCAAACGTCGTACAATGCCTAATGCTTTTTGTATTTTCCAAATCTAAATTTTTAAAGGCCAGTGGTACCCCGTCGTAGACGGCTGCTGCAATAAAATCTTTAAATTTGACTTTAATTATACAGCAGAAAATAATCGTGATTATGCTGTACGTATGCCTTAGGAGGTTCATGTCTGTACAAAATCTGAAGTTGAAAGGAAATACTAGAAACTAACTGCATTTTACAAAACAGGCACCTGATAATGTTGTCGTTATGTGCATTATTGCTTACCATCTACAAATGTAGGGATAATGTATTACGCAATCTCTTTCACATGAATAATCAATCATGCCATATTACAAGTACAAAAAATGTCCATTTCGTTCTGGAACAATCCAGTAAATTTTAGATGACAAATCAGCAATTCAAAAATGGATGCCTGATTTTGGAATTTTTTATCCAGACTGTGGAACACAGACACAGACAGGCACACATACTACTAAAAGTAAATATAGATGACAATTTTTGCTTGTCTTGTCTTTTGCTGGAATCTTCCACCGATATGTATTGACAAGTGTAAAGACTGACAACACAATTTTTTACGACTTGATATATAGGTACATCGTAAAAAGAATTCGAATATCTTTTAAATATTTACAAATGTCACGTCATGTTAGGTTTGTGTGTGTGTGTGCTCATGTAAGTAGTACCTAATCGTATTCTATCTAGTCGCTTCTTTATTCTTTCTGTTCTGCCATGTCTGCTGAAAAAAACTTGCATATATAGTCGTTCTTGTCAAAATGCTTTTAAGATTACTCCTTTGGGAATTTGTTGCTTTTTCCACGTCTTCTTGCGCTTCTCCTGCTTCTCTGTATTTGCTATATTATGCTGGGTTCAAAAAGTCTTTGTTGCATTGCTTGCTTGGATACAGTCTTTCTTTATCAACCACCACTAGAAGAAACTCTGTAAATTTTAGCACACAGTCTATTCCATCCAACCCATTTGAATACAGTAGGACTTGTACGAGCCGCCATGAATTATGAATCAGATTCGGAACTTTATGAAAGGATGTTCAGAGGCGCAATTACTATTGTTTTGTCCTTGAACTAACTGAACACTGAAGGAATGTTGAAGTTGGATTAGATTTAGTTGACAGTTTTGTACCAGCATATTTTTTCTGCACATTTGCTACTTTCATTAAATTAAACTTAAGCTTGTTTTGTTGGTTCGGAGAAGTAAGTATGCGCCACATTATACAATCAATGCAATGCAAATAAACTAAAAACAAAAAAACGGTCTCATATTTTATGGAAGAGCAGAACAGTTGTATTTTACTAAAGAAAGAATGAATGTTCATTTATTTCAACTTTCAACTTTGCTATTTTCAGTAATGCTGCTGTTTGATTTGGAATTTTTTTATTTCTTTAATTCCTTTTGAAAATACAGGTCACCAAAAAAGTTTTATAAAGCCTCATAACACGAGAGGAAATGGCTTTCTGAGGCGAAAGTACCTCGAGCCATTCCCAACTTTTTTTCTCTTTATTATTTATTCTGCCTTTTAATGCATACTTCTACTTCTTCTGCATACTCACTATCAGCAGCAGCAGCATAGCGAAGCACATTATGCTGAGAATGCTCTTTTATTTCCGGTTGTTGATATTCCTTCAGTGTTTTTCTTGCCGCTAGTGTTCACCATAAGTTTTGCATAAAACGAAGGGTGGTAGTGTTACATTACATGATGTGTGCTTGTGCTAGTGATATGGAGGATAAGATGACCCGCTTTCAAACAAAGTTCTCTCTCTTTCTTCTTCTTCTTCAAAAGAAAAATCTGCAGCTAATAATAAGCTAACAAAAGAGAAATCTATATAATATTATACCTAGTCAGAGATAGATGTATATCTTTGCTACTGTGTTTTTTAACCAAAAACTGAAAACTTTTTTCTCCTTTCTTTTTCTGCGTTTTAAACCCTTCCCATGAATGAATAAACAGAAAACTAGCTTTCTTATGCATCATAAGAGAGAAAGATCAGGTTCTGCTCTTCTTTCTCTCTCCCTCCTTTAGTTCCTTAGCATTTCATGGACAGAAAGAAAGTTTGATGCTTTGTTTGTTTTCAATTTGAATTACATGGTAATGTTGATCTCACTCCCTTTTGAGTTCACCAGCAGTACAGTTAATAGTTGATATATAAAAGTAAATCGTCAGAGTCAGAAGAGGCAGGAAAAAAGAGACTTTTTTAGACAGGAGTGAATCGATTCGCAAAAAATCCGAATCATATTGTAAATATTGCTGCTAGTGTGTATTTAAGTAGACTGCTACTGAGAAAAATCATGACGATGATGATGATGATCGCTATCCGGTCTGATCATCATCATTGACATTATCATCATCAGTCTCCGTCGAGACTCAACGTTAGAAACATAGGGTAGGACAGGCAACTGAATGACTTGACTGTCATCAAGAGGTTGAATAATTTGTGATCTCTGATGTGATCTTTCCTCTTCCTTTTTTCTTTTTGTATACATAAAGAACCGAACAAGTGAAGCTCTTCTTCTAAAGGAAGGAAAAACGAATTGAAGAAAATGTCCTTGGGGCCATCATGATCATGATGATGGTGCCTGATGCCATGACTTGAACGAACGTCTTAGAAAAGAAGGATCTTAGAAAAGAAGGATATTTCTTCTGTGTCTGTTTTAAAACTATCTACTTAAGGAAAGCTTTTTTACTCTTCTTAAATGAAAAAACTATTTTCTACAATCATTTCCTCTTAGACTCCCTTTCCCTTGAGCAGGAAGAACAGAGAAGGAGGGAGAGAGAGACAAAGACGAGAAAGGGAAAAAACGATTGTAGATTCATTTATCCGCCTCCTCTTTACTTTCCCTATTTGTGTGTAACTTTAACATTAAACTTTTGTGAATGTTTTCTCTATTCTTCTGTCTGTCAGTGGAAGAAATACAGGAGTAGTAGTGGCATCAACAATAATAGGAAGAATAAGAAGGATCCTCTTTTCTTTTAAGTCGAATTTTCTTCGAACTCCTCCAAGGACTTCCCATCATCTACTACTACTTTCTTCGCAATTGACATATCTAGGCTGCTGCTGCTCCTGGAGGAACTTGAGGAAAGAGTTTACACTCGAGTACATTAACATTGTTCTTACTCAGAATAGGGAAAAGGTTATTAATGCTCACTGATTCTCATTAGCATCTGAATTACATTCATGACAATGACAATGGACTCTCTCTTCTGCAAAGCAAAGCAGGGACAAGAAGAAGAGAGGCGTATTAATAGTTTTCTCAGGCTTGTGGAACGATAGACAAGAAGACGAGAGTTCCATTTCCATCTTTGCTGTTTTGTGTGCGGGAAATGAATGCAGTGGTATTATAGACTCATTATCATCTTATTCTATTCTTTTAGAAGTAGTTTTATAATATTTACTGGAAGAATATTATGCAAAGAAATACGGATGTAAAGAAGAAGAAGATGAAAACAGTACACAACAGTGAACTCCTTTCCTCTCATCATCATCATGATTATTATCATTGCCTGCCTTCTTTCTTGTAAGACTTTCAAAAGTTCTCATCATTCTATAACAGAAGAATCCACTTCTTACCCAGTTTATAGCCCCATAATATTACTCCAGCAGAACTCGTAGGAAGTCTGAAATACTTTCTGGAAATATGATGATTATTTGAAAGAGAACAACTACAGCAGAAGGAGGAAAAACAAGTGTCATCATCATCATCATCATGAGGAGTTTTGCCATCCTTTGTGAAATAATATTTTGGCACAGGAATAAAAACAGCAATCTCTGCCGTCGTTCTCACATAAAGATGAAAGAGGAAAGAGGGAGAGAGAGAGAGCGAGAGCAAGTCGAAATAGCTTTAAACAAATGAGCGGAAGGAAACAGAAAAGCTCACGCAAAAAAATTCGCTTTATGCCCTGAACTTTATGCATTTCATAACGGCATTTTATGTGGTTTTATTCTCATTGTCTGAAGAAGAAGTAAAGGAGCTTTCTCGTTATTATTACTACTCCCATTCACAAGGAAATAATGGCGATGAGGAAACAAGAAAAGGAAGCAGAAGAGTAGGAAGAAATTTATGAAATGGACAGTGTTCATAATGACGACGGAAGGAAGGCTTATACAGAATATAACATAAAGCAGGAAAGAAGTGTAAAAATGGGGAAGTGGAGAAAACTGATGGAGGAACGTATAAAATAGGATGATATTGTATGTACACGGAACACACAACACACAGTTGATAATGATAATAGTAAAAATATATTATTAGAAGAAGCGTGAGAGATTTAGAATTTTTCGGGACTCTCAAGAGGCAAGAAGTGAACGGACAAAGAAAGAGAACACGAAGAATTTCTATAATAACGTAAATTGAACATCCAAAAAAATATATTGCTGTTCAACGTCACAAGACGTTAATAACTGCACCGCACCGCATTGCTTGCACAGTCTGAAAAGGAACCCTTTTTCTCCGTGATTGTATAATACCAGAACGATGTTAATACTGCTGCTCCTGCTAGGCTATGTATGTAACTTATGATGATTACTTTCATTCCATGGTGGCCTTTCTTTTTCTTCTTCTTCATCCACCCTTTCACAAGTATGAACATAGTTAAGCATTCCGAATATAATCGTAATAATAATAAAAATAATAATAATCGTATTAAAACTGTCTCTCTGTTGTTTTTCTTGAGAAAGAGAGAGGGAAAGAATGAACCCATTATTTTTCAAAAAATCCGAATTTCCACTCCCAAGAAATTTTCTAAATTCCTTTGAGGCAACATTATGGCTGATAACATTTATTACTGCTGCTCGGCTTCTGCTACGACAGAGAGAATGTGCTTTCTTCTTTTATGATTTTTTTTCAAAAGTGCGTTTCAGATGAAGATAAAGATATAACACATTCTTTGTAGGATTTTCTACTTTAAAAAATCTAAAGTTGCTTTCAATACCTAATCGTTACAAATTTGATATTCAGAATGCAAAGAAAGTAGATCCGATCCAATCGGAATAAGTTGATGTTGGTTGGTTGATTGGCTTGTTCTTAGCTTCTTGAAAAACATTTGATGCCAACTTTGATGCATTGAGTTGCGGCTATTCTTTTTTCAAATAATATATGGTGCTCAACTACAAAATATTCAAATAAAGAGACTTTTGTTGAGTAAGCATTCCTTGACCTCCAACTAGAAATTTTTCATCAAAAATAATGTATGTACGAACATTGTTAAATTATTCATTGTTATATTTTTGTAATTTTTCTATAAAAAAAGCGGGTAAAAACAAGCACGTTTTAACATTTTTTGCGTTATAAAGTTTCTTTTGGGTATTCAAAAATTTACATTAAAGTTATTTTATTCCAAGAAAGAGAAATGCATGAGCATATAATATATAATATTATGCACCACGCTGCACACAGCAATCCGTGTCCCACCACCACACCACGACGACATAACCAGCAATCGCTTCATTTCATGCCATGCTTACAAGAAGTAATAATAATAGCAATAATAATAATAAAGCCACTTCACAATGAACGCGAAGACAGCTGGAGTAAGTTCTTCTAGAGTAGCGAAAGCGGTGAAAGTAAGTGTAATAATATTACTAAATGCGAATCATAGTAGGAGGTAATAAGAATAATGTAAGTGAAGACGGAAGGAAGTTAAAAGGGCAGATAGGCAAAAAGAAGAAAAGAAAAGAGCAAGAGAAAGCATAATAATATCTGTGCCTATTACGATTACAACTTTTGGAACCGACTGATGGAGTCATTTCAAAATTTGCATGATGATGCTTGCTGATGATACGTACAACGAGAACGTACATACCTTTTTAACATGTGCAAATGAACTCAGCATTCAGTACAAAACCGCTTGATTCGTTTGTCGAAGAAGTGGCTTCATTCCTATTTCCATTATTAGCATTTTCATGATCATGGATTGTCATCTTTTTCATCAGAACCGGCAATGGTTTGCAAGGAGAACGAGGTTGAGCAAAAAACTAAAGAATGCTGGAAAGGAAGCTTTTCATTTCTTAAATTTCCTTTTTTTTAGCTGATTTCAGTCGCATCGAGGTTTGCCTGGTTTCTCTCTAGATGCACAGAAAAATTTAATTTTTAAGAATTCCAGTTTTTGAATATTTAAACGTAAAAAGTATATCTCTATACTCTGGAATGCAAACATGCGTAAAAATGAATCTAGAGAATAAGTGAAAGCAAAAAGTACAACATTTTGCTTTTTGGAAGATTTCCCCTCTCCAACTTTCTACTTCTGATTTTTCCAGCTTTTTTATGCAAAGAAGTTCCCAACGAGGAGGGAGGGGGAGGGGAAGGGAGATGGTGAGATTGAATTTAAGTAGATAGGGTAGGCGGGACAAAGAGTTGTGATTATGAATAAAAACCACGCAATTTTTCACTGTTGCTTTACGGCGTTTGGTATGAAGAGGCTGCAGCATTCTGATTCTGACTGAAAAGTGTGAAGACAGGATATCCGGTTTCCCGTTTGAAATTGCAGCAGTTGTAGCTGTTGAGTTCCTGTGCAGTTCTGGCTGCTTCAATGCAAGATGCAGCGAAACGGCAAAAGTTTACATTTATATGTAAATTATAAGCATTTTTAGTTTTCAAGGAGAAAAACTTTAATTTCTCCGCAATGATTTTTCCTGCGATGACAAATCCAATAATTTTTGTCACAAATCATCATAAGCTTTTTTTTATTCAGTCAGACAGTGAAATAAGCAATTGGTTATTAATATGGCAGATGTAAAATTGTAGCTTGAAGATAAAATTAGAAGAAATCAGATATTCTTTTTGCAGTAAATACTTCACGCTCATGTTTGCTGACGTGATAGTTTGTCTGAATAAGGTTATAAATATGGTCCCAAATGAATTATAAGATATAGAAAGAGATGCGTGAAAGGACTAAGAAGGAAGGGATTAAAAATACAGCAATTATTATAGGAGACGGGAATGCATGCTAAGAAAATGAATGAAGAGCTAATGAACCACAGCAGCCAGTTCATTACAGTTGCTGTAAAATTCAAATTATTGGGGGGGAGTCTGCTCATCATCTCATTGACGATTAAAACGTTCTCCGAAAAGGAGATTTTTGGTGCCTCCTCTCACGGACAGTGCACTGCAGCTTTTAGATCAAGTGTTTTGTTGCCATTCGAGTCAGTTTAGCAAACAATACACAACGGGATTTCTTAATGACTTCATGTAAATAAGTAATTAAAGTGTTGTTGTAAGTTTCTTTTAGCTTTCGCATTTATTCTTCAGAATACTAATTTTACCAGAGCAAAAGTGCAAAAGATACAAGAAATTTATGCATTTAAAGTAATGCAGAGCGGAGTCGTTTTTCTCTTTCGACTTGCCTTGTCCTTTGCAACCTTGATGAATCAACCATCAACCAACCCAAGCAACTGTCTTACATTTCCCTTTTCTGAAAAACGCTGACCCTTTTGCTTTTTTAAGAGCTCTTTTATAGACGCATCATTTCGACCGTCGCTAGAGTGTGGATGCAGCAAAGGAGTCTATTTCCAGGAAGGGCTATTTACTATAGGCTTGTGGCGGATTATGCTAATGGTGTTCAGGCTTTTTGCCCTCCGCTCCGTCAGTTAGTACTTATGTGTCACTTTATGCAGGGCCTTGTCTGTCCCTGCCTGCCTAGCTGTATAATTCCAATGAGGTTAGTTGATGATGATATGGTTGCTGTCTTGTCTTCCTTCGATCTTCTCTGCTGCTGCTGAAAGTCGAGTGATCCTTGATATGATGATGATGATGAGTTACCATTTTTATGGTTATGCCTTACAAGAAGATATTTTGGTTCTTTTCATTCTTCTTTCAAAACTGACACGTTTAGCTAAGTCTACTGCTGCTCTGTCGCTATACTGTAATAATGTAGCGCATCAGAACAGAACAGAGAGGAAGAGGAGGAAAGAAGTAAAGATAGAGGTTTGTAACAACTTATCATTATCATCAAACATCAGCTCGTCATATCACACGAGCCGTATCCGGTATTCTCATTTTGAATATAAATACCCACTCATCCCTTCCTATTCTGTATCGCATCACCACTTCCACCGACTAGACTTATTTTATTGTACGGTGTCGTTAGTTAGGTTAGAGAATAGAAGAACAGCGCGAGCGACATGGCATAATCATGAGTATGACAACCTTCTTGTCTTTTCCTTGTCTGTAGTACATGTGGCTTGGCTTTCCCTTATCTTTGGAAACCATGCACCAAAAGTGAAAGACACGCGTATGTGTGTGTGCATCTTTTATACTTAAGTGTATCATCTTATCTTCATCTCATATATTTGGATTGCTTTATTTCATTATGTACAAGAGGGGAAGAGGAGAAGAAAATAGATGGAGATGTGGCATAGAGATATAAGACGAAACTATGTAGAAAGATTACTAAAGCTGCGTTGGAATGGAGCTGCTGAAGATTCTTTTTTCGTCTTTCTATTCTTTTTCGTAGTTTTACTTTCTTACAACTTTATGCATCTTCCTTTTCTTCTTCTTACTTACCCACGTCGAATCCGCTCAGGTTGATTTTATTATTTGTATTTATGCTCAGATATAAAGATTACGTGCCCTTTTAACATTTTCCATTCTTTTTCTCGTTGAATACAAAAGTCAAGAAGGAAGAAGAAGTGGAGAGCAAAAATGGAGGAAGTGAGTACCATTTTTTTGTCTCCTTTGAGTATTGAATCATATATCTTAGTTGTACACTACTTGCCTTTTTGCCTATGTTATACTTATGTGCGTGAGCTTCTATATATAAAAACACGTTCCGTTCTCTGCCATTACCTAACTTTTTTCCCTTCCGTTTTTATTTTGAGGTGAATACCGAAATTGCCATTCCTGCTGTCTAATTTTTCATTTCTTTTTTTCTTCTACTTCTTCTAGAGAGATAACCATGTATGGCTCCATTCCATTTGAAAGCTGCAGCAACAGCAGCAGCGGAGTAGTTTTAGTGGTCATATTATTTATAATAAAAATGATAACGAAACTCTCATATTATTATTATTACTTACGAACGTAATAATGAAAGATATATGTGTGGCATGTGTGAAGGTAGAACCAAGGTTCTTTTTCATATTGTATTATTATTATTACGGCTCTTTTAGCTGCTTTTGCTCTAGAGCTGTAGCATTTTAAAGACTTATTCCATCTGCTTTCTCCGTGTTCTTACAAAAAAGCTATTATTTTGTCACCATTTCATTCGTATAAGAAAGAAAAATCGGACGGCAGATATGAAAGAGACGCACACATTACGTAATGGCAGAGAAGAAGAACGTAGAACGAGAACGTCGTCGTTGTAGGCAATCCTTGAAGATGAGAGCACGAAGGAATGAAGGCAATTGCCAAAATGATAAAAAGCATACAGCAAAGTTCTTACGGGGATTCTTTCTTTTATTTAATAAAAATATTACTATTTTTCACTTGTAGCAGATTTTTTAGTCTATGGGAGAGAATGGCTTGTAATATATGATGGATGACAGCTAAAATAAAAAAAAATTTACCGAGCCGCCCGCACCCACCGCAGTGTTTATAGAGCAACATGAAAATGAACAAAAGGGAAAATAAAGGAAACATAGAAGTGGCTCAAATTGTACGCTTAATTAAACAAAAGAAGCGCTTTCCACTTTCTTAGCAAATATAAGTACATTGTACACATGTATTAGCAAATGACCCTAATTGTTAAGTGTTTTTCATTTTACAAACTACGTCTTTTTAAGCTCTCCCTGGAAATGTAAAAGTTCAGTTTAAGTAGGAATTTTTAAATGTAGAAAAATTGAAAGAATTTAAATGATATTAAAAGTTTGATCTTGTATCATTTCAATTTAATGGTCTCGTAAAATTCAATAGATTTTGTTACATGATCGGAAAAGGAAGAAACACACGCACATGAGGAGAAGTAGGCAGTGTTCTGCTTCTGTTCAATTTTCATACGGAGAAAAGAAAAGAATGGAAGAGGTGTAGCATCAGCAATAAATATTTTTTACTTACATAATATTTTATTTCCATTTTTTCGGATGTAGCCACTGGCTCAACGATCATACCTTCTTCTTTCTACCTACCCTGCCTACATAAGAGTAAAATTTATTGATATGATCCGATATCGATATCTTTTGTGTAAAGGAATGCGTATGTAATTTTAAAATGTGGGGAAAGTATAAATGTGCATGATGATAGCAATATACGAAGTGATGATATTCTATTGAGGAATTATGTTACTCCCCTTTTATAAAATGTGGGGATAATATGGGAAAAGTTGGAAACTGGTGGTGGATGGAACAGGGAAGAAATCGTGCATTGAGTTGAGTATCCGATAACTTTTATTGCTATTATTTTGCCTTTCTTTCTCTTCTCGTCCCCTCTCCTCCTGGCTTATAGATAGTGGTGGTCGTAGTAGTAGAGATGGTGAGGTGGATGGTTTACGGAAGATAGAAAATGTGGAAGAGCCATTGTGTGTTTGTTCGCCATAATTCCATCCGCCGAAACTATAAAAAACTATGATTTTGTTTTATAGCTATTGTTGTAGAAGTAGTAGCAGCAGAACGATATATATTATGTAAAAGTGTATAAATGTATTTGTATCGGAATTATTGTTTGCTGCTGGTGGCAATTCCGCTTGGAAGCTTTTCATGATGAAAATGATGATGATGAGAAGGATGAGAAGACTTATCTATTTTTTTTTACTTTTTGTTCTATTGTTAAACGCATGGCTACTTACATTCGCATTCACACAATCGTTGATGTTGATAAAAACAGAGCCTTTTGAAAAGGGGACTGTGAGGGAGAAGGAGAGAAATCCACTTCACTAAAGGTTTTATATTGTCATTGGCATGCTAGCAAAAAGGTACTCAGAGCAAATGAAGATGAGATGATGCGATGGTAAATACTTTTAAAAGGGACCAATTTGTGGAATGGTTTAATGTTCGATACCTGGTATTAAATTAAAGTGTCGGTGGTTGACGGTTGCTCCAGTTCAGTAAATAGTGAAGGGACAGTTAATAGGAATAGCTCATCAGTCTGAATTGTAAGGCTTCATGTAAGATTAAAGATGTAAGTATAAAAGAGCCAAAACAAAGTACCTACATACACATTTGATTCTATTTCTAGGTTGCTTGCTAATAGGACTTGAAGTAATTAACAAAAACACATTTTCTTTTGAAGAGCAGCAGTTGTCTAGTCTAGACTATTCCATTTGCTTCGAGTCTTTGAGTTGAGTTCCCATGAAAAAGCAAACTCGCGCTCGCTGCTTGTTTGGTGAAAATTCTTTCGGCTCATTCAATGAATTTAAGCTTCGAGTTCTAGTTCTAAAGGGATTGCAGATCCACTACATCACTGTAGCAGATAGTGGATTTACTTGCTTTGTAAAAAAGGAGATATGGGAATTGTAGAAGATCCCTGAGCTCTTTTCTCTGTGTTTCCCATCAAAACAAACCGAGTTCTTGTTCTTCTCTAGGTATGTAGCTGTGAAAGTCTTGAATCTAACCCACCACCACCACTTCCACCTCTCTGTTTGCTTTAAGCTTTTACTTTTATTCGCCGTAGCTGTAGCTACTTCGCTTACATCAGCAGCAACAACAGCAAAAACTTACCGACATAGACTATTACTCTCTTTTGCTTGGTTCAGCCTCGACATGTGTATGACATTTTTAGTTTGAAAGCTTTTCTAAACGAAACGCAAGGTTAAGCAGGGAAAATGTAAAAATGCTTTGCTTGCTTTTTTCTGTTTTATTATTCTCCAGTCTTAAAAGAGGAATATGACATTTTCACAGGTTGGTGGAAGGAAACCTAAAAAAGGAAATGAATAATCTAAAAATAATGCATACGTACACGTGCACGTGCACTAAAGGTTTTTGCTTTGCTCCTCTTCCTCTAATAATACACCTCCACGCCACGGTCTATGTCACTCACTCAGTACCTTTTTACTAAAGCAGAAGCAATTTGAAATCGGCTTGCGATCACGAACAAAAGCATCTTTACCCATTCGGCAAATTCGTCTAGTTTATGAGTCTTATTCCAGTTCCGCTATGTCTTAAGACATCTTCTAGAAGCTCTCTTACGAGAATGTGAAATAAAATTTACTGTGTGCTGAAGAATTTATGAGTTTTTAACTGCTTACATTTGACACGCTTGCAGACTGTCAGCAAAGTGTGAACACAACGCAATACTGGTATACTGTATGTTTTAGGTAAGAGCGCTGGAAAAGACGTAGAAAAAAACATTCATTTAGTGCAAAATTACAACCTAATAACAATTCAACGCTTCATGTCATAAAATTTAAATAATTTTGTGACTTTCGAATGCGATTCCTCATCGCTCATTCCATCCGTGTAGAAATTTAATCGGTGGAGCGCTGAGCGACATCGCATCCCAGTTTGTGACATCATCAGCATCATACTTCCTAGTCTAAGCAAACAAAACGTTTTTGCACGGCACTACGACTACATCCTTATGCGGCAGGTAAACTCATGCAGCTTTACTTTGGTTGGTTTAGTACATAAGATGCGCAAGGCGTAATCGTTGTTGATATCAAGCTGCATAAAAAGACAACAACTTGATTTCTACCAAGGTGCCATTGCCATACTGTAACGCGGTGTTGGTTTGGTACCTGTTCTGTGATGATGATGCAAGTCTATTACCTTATTAGACTCGAAGAGTCTTCTAGCGTCGTCGTCGAATTTTCGTCATTGTACTGGGAAAAAATATCAAAATGGAAATGGTTAACGCTAGCTCCGCTAGC